>BSBK01002360.1:267500-327322 GCA_027943335.1 Chamaecyparis obtusa
ACAGCTGACCCGAAAGCAGGAAAATAGTTCTTTTTGAAACCTGACATCCAGAGATCACGAGACCTTAAAACTTGAACTCAGGGTCAAGGACAAGGTCTACCATAACCTAGGTCAAGGAAAAGGTCATCCTTGACCCCTCAAGGTCTTCCTTGACCTTGAGGTCACAGATCTCAGGGTCTCAGTCCAAAATGCTAGGAAAATGAAGCTAGAAAGTGGAAAAGGGGGCAGAATCAAGAGAAAATGTCAGATCAAAGCTAGGGACCCATTCAAGGTTCTTGACATGATCCCAAAACACCTACTCAAAGGGCTAAATTCTCTTAACATGGAAGTGCTTCCATTTTAAGATGATACATTAAGCCCCCACTTTAGCAAGAGTATGGACTCGATGCAAACTCTTGGTAAAGGAGAAGAAAAAGGAGATCCAAGTGGATTCACAATGAGATAAAATAACACTTAGCTAAGGACATAAGCCCCTAGGATAAATATTCTAACTCAACACACACGCATGAGGGTGCGAAAAGAGAAAACCAAAAGAACAGGGGTTAGTACTAAAACAAACCCAAATCAACTAGTAGAGTAAACCTTGCTAAGAAATATTTCCTATACTAATATCATATTTGGAAAGCTATCATAAAAGTATAAATGATTACATAAGAAAGACAAGAGAAACACTATAAATAACATAGCTTCATGATCTAGTCCTACTAGCATGAAAGCGAAAAGAGAGAAAGGAGAAAGTGATTACCTTGCCTAGTAAGGTGCCCACCTTACCATGAATCAACCTGGAGGGAGAGCCCAATAGGTTCACCCATAAATTGTGCTTTCAAATTGTAATGCATCTTCTGATGGCTTTTGGAATACCCATAGATCCACCTTTTTGTATCACTATGAATATGAAATGCATGTCTCCTCAAGATTTAGCAACTTATGTGCATTACCATCGGAAGATTTAGCATATTGGAAATGTGTGTCCCTTCAAGATTTAGCAACTTATGTGTGTTACCTTCAAAGGATTTAGCATATTAAAAATTGAAAAATGCATGTCTCTTCAGGATTTAGCAACTTATGTGTGTTACCTTCTGAGATTTAGCACACTGTAAAACAAAAGGTTAGAATAAAAATACATAATATAGAGTGAGGGAGGCCGTATATATGCCCCCCTTTTTAAGATGGAAAAAAACATACTATTTTGACATGTTAAGGAAAGAAAAGAACAAGGATAAAGCCCTCTTCAACATCAAGACAATATCCATAGACAACACCCAGTCCAAACCAAGAAGGTTGCAGCTCCTATGAGGCCATGCAAGGGACGAATGCAATGAGATGTCATGCAAGAAGTGAAAAAGTAACCCTTGTGAGAGATAACACACTGTTCAGTTTCCAAGGTGAGAGATATATCAACCATGGAAACCCAATGTCAAACAATAAATTAGGTTGTGATCAAGGATATATCTCCTCAATGCAAACCAAAATTTTCATGTATGATTGGATATCACATAATAGATAGATACTGCTTAACCAAGGAAAGAGGTGAATCGCAAAAAGACATAAAAGAAGGAGATGGCATCCTTGCCCCTCAAGCATAGGAACAAGGATGGAAGGGGACCTATTATATCACTCACAACACTATACAAGACAATGAGCCCCTAAGGATTAGGCTAACATTATTTACATAATGTGGAGCTCCATAATAGGAACATAAATGTTATTTAGAAAAAATAGGATTGAAATACAACTCATTACCACATTATATATAAATAACATTACTATCAATGAGCTGCCTAATCTTATAATGTAAAGCTTGACATTCCTTAGTAGAGTGATCATGAAATCTATGATATAAACAAAAAGGAAGAGTCTTCAAGTGTGGACTATGTTTCTTTTTGCGTTTAGTTCTAGTAATCATCTTAGCACGAAGGATTTTAGGCAAAAGAACTTCTTGGTCTAAGTCCTTCATAGTTTCATCATGTTTTAAAGTATTATTTGAGATGTTGTTAACATTGATCTGTTGTTGAGGATTAAATCCCAATCCATAAGAATTCTCATGCCCCCAGTATGTAAGGGCATTTGAATTCCCTATTTATGCTTACCAACATCTTTGACCATTAAATCCTTGTTTAACTAGGAAATGATAACCAGGACCATAACAAGAAGCCATATCAGAAGGAGTCAATGGAACTGCAATAGTCACTATGTCATCATTAGTAGGTTTGATAGATGCATTGTGGGTAGAAGTAGTGACAAAGTTATTATGAAGGGTTTTAGAAGTAAAAACTCATTGTTCAAACTCTCTTTGTTGCTTCATAAAATCAAGATCATTAACTTTATACTCTCCAATAAAGGTAGGAGTAAAATCCTAGGTTCCCCAATCATCGTCAGGAAGAGCATTAAAGGAAGAAGGATTACTATTAGGAGTAGGCGTAGTGTGATTTTGAATATTCAGACAAGGATTAGGTGCATCATCTACATGAAGTGTATACATCATGTTGTTATGTATAAACTTGACTTTATAGTGAAGGGTGGAAGGGATAGTATGAATCTCATGTAACCAAGGTCTACCTAAAAGAAGGTTATAATTGAGAGGTCCAGGAATAACATGAATAGGTGTATTCAGGATGACCGGTCCTACTTTGATAGGTAAGGTAATGATTCCTAAAGTATTCTTAGCAATGTTATCAAAGCCACGTATAGGAACATTGTTAGGTTGAATAGTTGAAAGATCGACATTAATTGCTTTGAGCATGTCCATGCTACAAACATTAAGCCTAGATCCATTATCAATCAAGGTCCTATGAATGATGATTTTATTGATAGTAACAACAACCATAAGAGAATCATATTGATTTTGAACTTCTTTAGAAGGTAAATCCTTTTGATTAAATACAATGTCAGGACCCGGGGTAGCATGCATGCATTGTAAGAAGTTATTGATGTTCTCTTGATTAGGAGGTGGAGTGGGGAGAGTTGCTAGAGCTTTTTTAAAGGCTTCATAGTAGGTAGGTGAAGTTTGAAGAAGTTCCCATAAAGAAATCTTGGCAGGAGTATTTTGCAATTGGTTTATCAAATCATACTCCTTGCTAGGAAGACGGGGTGGAGGAGGAAAAATAAGTTGAGAAGGTGGTAAAGAAGTAGAAACCACCAGATTAGGTTGACGGTTATTCCTTGTATGATATGTGTGAGCTATCAAATCTTGGTCATTGAAAGACTCTAAAGACTCTATAGGTTTACCTTTGATAGTAATGCGAGGACAACCTTTGACCGTCAACAAGGGTTTTGGAAAAACCATATTAGTTGTCTCAATAATACAAATAGATTCACAAGAAGGAAGCAAAGAAGACATCTTAGGAGGAGAGGAGGTAGAATCAAGCCATAAGATCATCACTAAGAGGGAGAGCATTAAGGTAATTCATATCATTCTCTACTAATACCTCATCACTAGAAGAAATCCCAAATGGAGGTAAAGGATCTATAATGTCATCTTCTTTCACTAAAATGTCTGCATAAGGGGAGTGTGTTGTAGAAAAAGAGTTATCATCATGTATGAATATGTCATCCATTAATAAATCACCCTCTTGTATCAAATTTTCTTCATGAGGAGGGGACAAATCAATGTCTTTATCCAAGGGATCATTCACAATGGTTTCAGGAGGAAAATAAAAATCAACATCCCTATCCAAAGGTTTAATAAAGCACTTGAACTGCGCTTGAGATATCTTGTGCAACATGATAACGAATAAAGAAATGCATATAAAATAGATCTAGATTTATCTAAATGCATTCAAATGAAATGTATAATAATGAAAAGGAAATCAAACACCATCAACACAATAGGGCATCTAATTCCACAAAGCAATGCAAATGGTTTTGTATTTTTGAAGAGATTTTGCAATTTTTTTTGTATTTTTGAAATATAAATGCAAGAGCATAAACTAAACCTACTTTTGTAAGCATGTAAGATCTAACACAAAATGTAAATCTAACACCAAAAAGAAAGAGTTGTCTATTGCAGGTTCACCAAAATGTATAGGGTAAAATAGTGTATGTGTGTAGAATGAATAGAGTGATATAACAAAGGAGGAATATAAGATCTACTTCTAAATCCAAATTCCCAAGGGAGAGATCCAAATTGATCAACCAAAAGGTTAATGCACAATTGAATCAATTTATGGAGAATATGAATGAAGGAGAAAACCTTATATTCTATTATGAAAAGTATATGCTTGAAATATGAAATAAATGAAAGATAAATACTAACCTCAAAATAGAGCAGATCTGGAAAATGCTAATTTTTTATGTCTGTGTACAGTTTCGGGCAATCCTGCAACTTGATTCAGATTGGAAATGTCAAGACGAAGAAAACCCAAAAAACTTGTCTTTTTGGCAACAGGTAGTCTTTTACCCTGATAAAAGGTCAAAGACTACCTCGATATTTTGAAGGTCGACTTTGACTTTGTTCACGGATCCTGAAACATTGGCGAAAAGGGTATCTAGATCTGCATGTTAATTCATCATCCCGCACCTATACCTGCAAGAAAAATGGTTTTTTTTTTTTTTTTGGGGGGGGGGGGGGGTTGCCTTAGTCAAACCTCGATTTGGAATCAACCTTAATAATGGAAATGAAATAGAGAATGCTAGAAAGTAGTAGAAGTAGATCTAATAACGAAGCTATGAAATTCAATAGATATGTGGTTGTATTTGAAATCTAATCAAGTATGTTAATATGAAAACTTGAACATAACATTAACAAATGTAAATCAAAACCTCCATGATTGTATGTTTGGAATCCACCTTGAGGGAAGAATGAATGGATCTTGAAACTGAACAAAGGATCTTGAAGGAAGATTACACCACCATCATGATGGATAGATCTCGAGTTTGGATGATGAATCTTGAATGCTTGAACCAAATCCCTTCAAAGGCTTGAATGCTTGAATCCTTGATCTTCAATGGAGAAATTGAACGGAGAAGAGGACTTGAATGGATGATTGATTGAGAATGGATGCTTGCTTGATCTTTCCTTGAGAAATCCTTGAGCACTTGATTCCAAAACTTGATTGAGAGATGGTGAGATGAGATGGAGAAAATGAGAGAGGAAGGCTTCCTTTTATAGTGATCTAGGGCACAATCCTCTAGAGGGGCCACCTTGGAGAATTAAATTCCAATTAGGCCTCAACCCTTTAGGAATGGACCTAAATTAAATATAATTTAAGAGTTTACCATTTCAGAGACCAAAACAGCCAACCCAAAAGTGGGAAAATAATTCTTTCTGAAACCTGACATCCAGAGATCACGAGACCTTGAAACTTGAACCTGGGGTCAAGGATGAGGTCGACCCTGACCTAGGTCAGGGATGAGGTCTTCCTTGACCTTGAGGTCATAGATCTCAGGGTCTCAGTCCAACATGCTAGGAAAATGCAGCCAGAAAGTGGAAAAGGGGGTAGAATCAGGAGAAAATGTCAAATCAAAGCTGGGGACCCATTCAAGGTGCTTGACATGATCCAAAAACACCTACTTGGAGGGCTAAATTCTCTTAACATGGAAGTGCTTCAATTTTAAGATGATACAATATATATATATATAGACACACACATACATACATATACATATACATATATATAATATATATGTGTGTGTGTGTATGGTGGGTATCGAGACATCGTGTTGATTCTAGAAGTAGATAACTACAACTTCATCCCTCAACCATATCAAACATGTCAAATAGATAAGTAAAAGCATATATGATAACCATACACATGCTAGTATAGGTTAGGTATAACCATAAACATCATTTTAAACATGTAAATAATCATCATTAAATTAACTAACATCATCTAACTACAAATATATAATATCCATAATTATTCAATCATCAAAATCACCATGTAATGTCATACATCTAAAAGTACATAATAACTGAAATATCAACACACACATAAAAGTGGCCTAAAAGTGTTTGGCAATATAAAATTGAAAAGAAAACTATGGGTGGGTGCTACAGTAGGGGATAAGTATGATTCTAACTAAAATAGTATGATGACCTTCTTATCTTGTTCTTCTTGAAACTTATTCACCTTGAGTGTGATCATTTTCACTTTATCACTATATTCCACTGCAAATCTTGTGATGGGATTAAAATGATCAATTAAATTGTCAAGATCCTTTTGTGATTTATCTTTGGTCACCTCCAAATCCTTTGTCAAATCTGATAAATTGGACACTTTAGTCAATAACTGACCGACCTCCTTTAGTGTGACCTTAATTTCATTCACTAATCTAGAAATTTTCTTCTTGTCTTTTGCAATCTTCTCCACCAATTTTACTATACTTTTCTTCTCATAATGATACTTTGAAAACTTCATTACTGCAGTATCACTTTCATAAGTTTGATTAGCAATGGCCTTAATCAATGTTTCCATCGAATCAATCACTACTGCATCTATGTCATATTCTGCATCAGGAATTAGATATGCTAGAATATCTCTAGCTGCCTTAAGTAATCTATCCTTCTTATTCTTCTCCTTAGCCTTGTCCCTTTGTGCCTTCAATATAATCAACTTTTCAAAAAACTTAAGTAATTCCTTAAGGCACAATTTGGTGACATTAATAGAATTTTTAATATATTCTTCTTCTTCTTCTTCTTCCTCATCTTCTTCATTCACTAGTTTAAGTTTCTTCTTTTCAGTTGATTCTTCTAAACTCAACCTTCTTTTCACTAAAATAGTGTCCTCCAACTCTCTAAGATGTTCTATTTTGTGTCCTATCACCGGTTCTTCACAATGTACTTGTACTTTCAACAAAATCTCTTCCATAGGAATGCATTTAATCAATACTTCATATCCACCGGTTTGACAACCATATTGTGCTTCAAAATCATGCATTTTCTCATGGATATCATAAATAAAATCACCTATTATTTCTTCAGTAGTAAATATGTCATCAAATTTCTCTGTATCTGGCTCATCAAATTTTTTTATTCACTAGTACCTTCTTGATCCTTTTGTACTTTATCTTCTTCCTTCTGTAATTGTAAATTTTTCTTCCATATGTCTAGAGTTTCATCATAAACACTTTGTGCTTCTCCAACAAGTATTATTGCAGCTCTTCTTCTGATCTTGAAATGTTGATAGTAGGCTTCAACTAATATCTTTGCATCCTCGAGCTTCAACTTAGAAGTAACTTGTATAATAGATCTCTCCAAAATATCTTTATCCAACTTAAGTTCTCCTTTCCATCTTCCATCAATTGACTTAAATAGTTCTTTAGGTAGGACCTTGAATAGTTCACTTGGAGTTCTGCAAAATTTGTGTAGGCTCCATATGATTGCCTCCTCTAACCTGCTTTTGTCTTCATCACTACATAATTCATATCTTCTTGTAGCACTTCCCATTATATCGCTCTCCATTATGTGCTTGAAAATGAAATCAATAGTAGGGTCTTTCTTCTTATCACTCTCCTTGAACTTCTTCACTTCTTTTTTTGAATAAATTATAGCTTCTTCATCTTTTGTTGTTTCTTTCTTCTTACTAATCTCACTAGTCTCACCATATTTTCTTTTCTTCCTCTTATAAGTTTTCTTCATTGTTGGAGTCTCTTCTATTTTTTTCTTCCTCGACTTTTCAGATGCAATGGGATTAATTTGTGTTGGTTCATCAACATCAATAGCTTCAATATAAGTACCATCCTCTATGTTTTCAACAATATTTGTCAACTTCTCAATCATTCTCCTTGTCTTCATCTGAATCATCAGTTTCTTTAGTTCTATCTGAATCTTAGGAATAAACTCTTCATAAGTTCCAAACCTACGTGTGTTAACATCTATAGGTTTATAAATTAATGAAATTGCATGAAGTCTCACTAGATCACTATCTGCATCATAACCCATGGATGGAATCCAAGATGTTCATGGTTGCACCACTTGCAAAATACAATTGTCAGTATCAACAAGAAAATAGACATGTTCTTTATATTGCTCTACAATATTGGTTGGGATTATTTCTCTTTTATGCATTATAGTTTTAAAATCCTTAAGGTAACCACACATAACATTATCAAAGTTATTTCCTAATTCTTTTATGAATTCACTTATCTTTACTACCACTAGTCTATCTGCAGCCCATTGAACTACACCTCTACCAGGAAAATTATTTTGCAAATAAAAGAAGATATATACCAAGATAGCTCCATACTTGAATGATCGTTTCTTATCCTTCTTTATCTTTTCCATATTTACCATGAATTGACTCCTCAAAATCACAAAGATCATATATTGCATCCTCCTTCATCATTTAGTAGGAAGCATGAATTCCTCCACCGAGCACACTCTTTAGACGAATAGATTGGTAAACTCTATATCCAATGACCATAGATTCAAATATGACCTCCTAATCTTATATGTCATTATTTTCATAGATCGGTAGTAAGTTTTAGATTTGGTTAACTGGGTAACCAAATTAGTAGTAATCATCCTTAGGGTATCTGACTCACTGGTATTACAAAGTCTAGTTACTCTATGAATGATCTCCTTCATGATCTGTGTGGTCTATCCAACCAAATAAATTGATCATACACTCAGCTCAAAATATATCAAATCCATTCATGATGAAAGACATTAGTTATATCAACTGCATAGGAAAATCCCTTAATCTTCAAATGCTCGTGCTCATCCTTTAACACATGATTCTCACATAATCCTTCATATTCACCATTGATAAATTCCATTCCTATATCTTCAATTTTGTAATGTATATATGATCAGATGTCCTTGATCAATACAACTCTAGTTGTTATGGAAGATAAGGCACCCATCTTATCATTCTCACTTGCCTTCATCAGATGTAACTTGAAGACATGTTGTGGCTCTTCAACAATTTCAACCAAAACAAGGGTATCTACATATCTTTCCAAGATTCAATTAAAAAATGAAACCTAAATCTTATCAAAAACCAAAAAAATACTTCTTGCTTCACTAGTTAGAGTTTGTGAAAACTATCTCAATTCACTACTTTCAATTTTAGTTATCACTGGGAATGATTTCTTTAGATCGCCCTTAGAAACTTCAAAAGAGCGCATAAGAAAGTAAAGTGACAAATGAACTCACTTTAACCTTGTGAAAATGGATGTTGCATTTTAATAGTAAAATTGTGCATTCCAATGGTAGGAATAGTGTCATGTGATTGGTTAAAGCATATCCACTGGTTGGTACTCATTCAACTGTTATAACCGATATCAAATAGGTGTATACCATGAAATCTTAGTTTATTGTGATATATTGGTTGAGGCATAATTGTATAATTGAGCTCATTGGAGGGTTGACTCTATTCTTGGATATTTCATTCTATCCATTTGATGATGAATGTACTATGTTATTGAAGGAATGGATCCAAAAGAAGGCATATGCATGAGTTATGTTGCATCCTGATTAATGTTTATGATTTGGGAACCCGGAGATGTTCCTATGAGATTCTTAGCATGAGGAATTTATGATGTTGGTTTTGATGTCCCTTCTATTATGATGACATTTATGGATCCTTTGATGATTTCATGTTTTATGTTCCAAACTCTACTTTGAGATTTTATAAAAAATGATGTATTTATGAGGATTTTATGTGGATTTATTTGTGATTATTTGTTTTAGTTTGGAGGATAGGAATGGTGAAAATGGCTAGGAGAGTGGCTTGCAATGGGGATCAAGCCCCTAAGTGGTCAAACCAAGATAACCCATTATGGAGTTGTAATCAAGTGATAACATAATAAAATGAGTTAGGTTGAGTTACACATTAATTAAGATAAATGAGATACCTCACCCATGGTCTAGAGTGCTTAAACAAACTAAGGATGGGTTGGAAAAGGCATGGCCATCCATGGGGCATTGATCTAGCAAATGGAATTCCTTGTCCTCATGAAAGGTTGTCGGTTCCACATGAGTTCTCACTTGGGGGTTAGGGTCTGGAGAGATGTGCCAAGTAACCCAAGATAGTGGACTATGTGATGAGACTCTACAACATGCATCTTAGGATTCCCTCCAGTTTTACTTGTGGTTTGCCTATAGTATCTTATGTTTGTATCTTCTAGTATATTGCGGGATCTTATCATTTTACTTATGGTGACCTGAGTGTGTATCCTTACGATATTTCTTTGGTGTTCCTTGAGTATCTTTTATGTCATGTTTTGGTCTTCCTTGTGTTTTCATGTGATATGTTCTATTGTGCATGCCTATGTGGGGTCTTTGTTATCTAATAACTCAAGGGAGTGGGCATCAAGGCTCTATGTGGTTGGGTGGAAAATATGTTCCCTATCAAGTTTTTCAAAGTTGTTAATGAGCTTCTTGGTTGGTCTTGCATCTTCTCTACAGTTTCTCATTTTTGCAGCTAGGTGACTATTATAGTCTCATTGTATCATGATATGCATCTTTGTTATGTAGATTTGATGTAATTATGTACTCTCCTTGAGAAGATGATTGTAAACTAATGTTGTGATGGTTACATGTATCAATGGTTTATTTAAGGAAATGATAGAAATAGATAAATGATTTTTTGAACTTGATTATTATCATGTGACTAAATGATATCATGATTGTAACATTTAAATGAATTAGTTCATATTGTAATCTTATTCATAGTTTCATGATTACCTAAATATCTTAGTCAAGTATGTTATACATTGCTAGTAGTGATGTCGGGGAACCTAAAAGGACCTTGTTATTTAATTAGTGTTTAGTTATCATGTTGCAATTAGAGATATATATTTTAAATTGGATCTTATATCATGTAGTTGTATGCATAATGTTAGTTGTAATCTTTATTTTTTTTATAAAAAAAATCCATTTCCATTGTTAATTGAGTTGCCCTCTGAGGTTCCCTAGTGGGGGTGTTACAGAGACCTAGAAATACACTATATGTCTATGGCTCAATATCCATATAAACTACTAAACATGGCTAAGATGATGGTAATCTCTCTAGGTAATACGTGAAAAGTACTCTTCTCACTCTATCATTTATTGATCAATGCAAATAGCATTGATCTACATGACCTGATTTAGGACATATGTACCACATATCATAGCCCATAGCTCTATGATCTTTCAATCTCCCTCATCAAACTAGGTTATAACACATGTGGTTATGTCCTCATTGATACTACTGCCACCAACATCTACTTTTGCATCCAACTAAAACTGATGTCAATTTCTTCAAAAATAGATTAAAACCTATTCTTTAATGTAAGTGCCATTACATGGGTAAAAACACCAAAGTAGTGAGACATGTATTTCGCTATGGTAGATTCACCAAACCACAAAAATATCCATTGGTAAGCTATATGCCACATGGATAAAGTGCACAGTGTATACACCTAAAAATGGTCACCTAGACTATTAGCCCCTTGCTAGCACTCTTGCTAAATCATAAATTGCTTATTCTTGATCAAATCCTAGCTCTATCATTTATTCGATTATTTTCTATGGGCTAACCATTTTATCCTAAGTCTTTATTTATTAAAAGGAATATTCCCTCCCCTTTTAATAAATAAAAAGTCCCCACTTTTCCTCTTATCCTAAGTTGCACAAATAAAGCATTATTCTTATTTTATAAAAAGGGAAAAAACACTTTTTGTCTCATATGGACACAAAAGTCAACTCTTATTTTCCCATTGGAGAATATTTGTGCACATGGATTGCTCCTCTTTCAAGCTCCACCGTTGATTAAATCTTTTGCCTCTTAATCTCCATGGTCCATTCCTTCTCATTTTCTATAAAAGAAGAGCTCTCTTCTTCATTCTAGATCCCCAACTTTTTATGCTAACTTTATGCTGCAGGTTTTCTAGGTACATTTGGAGCTTTTGAAGATTTGGAGCATTCTTAGCATCTACATCTCATTCTTGCATTCTACATCTCATTCTTGCATTCTTAGCTTAGCTCCATATTTATGCTTTCTTAGATTAGCTTTATTTCTATGCTCTAGATTAGCTCACATAGATTAATTAGCTTGGGTTGTAACACTTGTATATTTTCTTTTCATAGCTTAGCTTGCATTTCCATTTCTAGCATAGCATTGCATTGCATTTTCATTCTTGATTCTTGAGGATATTGGCATTCTTGCCCTTGTCTTCCTTGAATCTCCCATTGCATGGTTTACTAGCAAGGTTATAGGCTAAATAGCTCTAGCTGAGAGCATTCTTAAAAACCCTTGCACTCCATGCCTAGGGAGCTATGGATCGATTTGTGAGGGCTCATTCTTGAGTTCCCTTGCATGTAATGATTCATAGAAGTGTGACACATTTATAGCACACACACAGTAATATAGGATATGTCACAAGATTAGCACATATTTTCATCATACACATGTCGTCCTAGGAAAAGCATGTTAAACCAGTTTGCATGTGGCAAGCTAACTAGTGCATTCATCATATTTTCGCATGTGCATATTGAATCATGACTTTCACAACTTGTGCTTCCACTCCCCTACTTCCCAACCCCCCTCCCCCTCCCCACCCACACACACACACACACACACACATATATATATGGTACATCCTAGTACACCTACCTCCATTGGTTGTTGTTACCTCATATGTACTCCACTTGGTGACAATGTAGTAGGTTCTTTATTTTCCTCATATCTTCTTACTCTTCTCTATGTACACTATGGGTTGAAGTAAAAGTTAAGAAAAAAAAATCCACCCTACCCCTATCCCCTATTTATTCATCCCCAAGTACTATTTTTTCCCTATTAGTCACAATTTTTACCTCCTTTACACTTTTATATCCCATTTCTTTATTTTTGCAATCTCTTTTTCTCTAATTTTATTCTAATGCTCCTCACTTTTTAGCCTATATCATATTTTTCTCCTTGTTTCTTATATCAAGAGCTCCTTCATGCAAGTCTTCCCTTTCTCACTTCTCATGAGGGCATCATCCTTCTATCTTGTTTCACTATTTATTTTACCAAACAGGTCATAACGCTCCCCTCTATTATCTCAAAAAGTGCTACTATTTATTTTTCTTTGAAACCAAATTGCTTCTACAAAGTCAAAATGCAATCTTAGAGAGAGAGAGAAAAAAAGACACCCACAATTATCTCTTTATAATTATGTTGTCACCAACTCACTACACATCCTCGCTCTTTGTAAAACCCCTCTCAAATTTTTACCAAGTTTTTTGAATTTTTTCCAAATAATGTGTATCACTTTGTTGTACAGATTTATGATACACAAGCTTGTGCAATGTTAAATTCTTGTTGGATTTTGATATAAGATTCATATATGAACACTCAAACATAACTAGGTGTCACTAAGTAAAATATTTGAATATTTGCAACTAGTGTATACATTTTACAATGATTATTTCACTATCATATTGCAACAATATACAAAAATTATTAGACATTCAATAGAGCAAGGATCCAACCTCTAACTAGCAATATGATCATTTGTTAACCAAGTTTCAACAATACAATGAATAACAATAAATGAATAATGAGTGTACAATAATTTTAGCAATTGAGGGACCTTCAAACAAACACGCAAAGAGCACTAGATACCGCCAAAGTCACAATCCCTTCCTCACTAGCTCACACCATCCTTCTTGGCTCAAGCACCACACTTAGACAAGAGTTTCGACCCAACAATTTTGAAAAAAATGGAACATGATGTATCTTAGTTCATCCAAAAATCCTCAATCTACCTTGTAAACCCATGTGCTCTCTTTTATATCAATCTTCTATGTGATACAAGACAATGACACCCCAAAATAGTAACTAATTTGCCAAAGAGATAAAAAACCCAATGCCCAACTATAGCTTTCTTGTATTCAATTAATACATTTGATTTTTCATCGCCCAATATTAGCAACAACTCCAAACATGGCATCCACTAGTTCTTTTCTAGTAAGGCTAAAATCTTAAATAATGACTAATTGTCTTGCCTCGTAAGACCTCACAAATTATGAAATCTCCAAGCATTGAGTCCAAGTGAAAATCTGAGTGATTTCTCCTACATCCAGCTAGGGAGGATGTTTCACCATTGAAATTAATCCATAAAGGGTTTTTATCCTCATTAAGGCTGATATGAACCAAGTTCAATCCCCAAACCATTAAGGTTTTACTAGAGAAAATGAAATAATTTACATAATAACAAATAAGCTCTCCAAGCCTCCTTGTATAATATTTCTAAAGAATTTCTAAAAAACACAATATAAAAAGACTTTATAATTTAAATAAGTCTTATATCTATGAAAAGTGACTTATTTCAATATTACTAACACTTTAATCACTACATCCAATATAAAAAAAATATTAATTTTCTTGCAATGAGCTATTACACTAAGGTGTTTTAAAAATTATTTTAATAAAATTAAACACCCTTAATAAAATAAAAATTAAGCCAATAATACACCAAAGTTACAAAAAATATTGAAAAGCATTTCAATATATTGATCGATGCTCTAAAACTTGTGTCAACAATCAAAGCCAATTCCTATTCCTTCACATTCTTCAACAAGTGGTTCAACGGGATAGAGAGAACGAACAAAAAACATAAGTCCTTTGATGTAAGTTCTTTGGACAATCATCATCAACACTAACTTCATCTTTAAACGAAGTTTGTTGGAGATTGTGGAGGAATACAAGTACTTGGGAATTGATTTTCACAACAGGCTCAACTGGAAAACTTGTGGAACTAACTGGATATAAGGGAGTTGGAGAACCTCTTTCTTGTGTGAAACAAGTGTAAACAAGAGAAGTTATGGGATTCAAAAACCAAGAAAAAACTCTTTTTCACCTGCTAGTCATGCCAATTGTACTCTATGGTTGTGAGAATTGGGGGAGTAGCCTTTCAAACCACAAGTAGAAGAAAAATGAAAGAACACAAAAGCATCTTATCATTGGTAGCCTTAAAGTCAAATCAATGATTCAATATAATATTCTCTTGGTTGAAGCAAGTATGTTTCTGATGGAGGCTTCAAAATGTGTGATGCCTTATGAACCATTCATTAGAAATCCCCTTAACCTCAACAATTAATAAGTAGGAGATATTTTCCACAAGTCAAATTGTGATATTGCTATCATAATTCCACTGTGTAGTTTTTAAGTCAAACTCATTGACCCGTGTTTCATGAGTAGTGGTACACAAGAACCCATCTCTCATGAGAATTAATGGAACACATGGCACTCATTTCATCTCAGTGATGAACACATAGGTGAAGCATCAAGACTTCCCAGGAGGCCACCCATCCCAGTACTACTCCATCTCAAGCGTGCTTAACTACAAAGTTTCCTCCATGGTTAAGCCCACTTTTCTTGCAACCCCATTTGCAAGACTTCAACAAGTGTTGTGCCTTATGAACCATTCATTAGAAATTCCCTTAAGCTCATTAATTGATAAGGAGATATTTTCCACAAGTCAAATTGTGATATTACTATCAGGATTCAACTGTGTAGTTTTTGAGTCAAACTCATTAACCTGTGTTTTGTGATTTGTAGTTCACAAGAACCCATATCTCATGAGAATGAATGGAAAAATTAGCACTCATTACATCTAGGTGATGCTCACAGAGGTGAAGAATTGGGACTAACTGAGAGGTTACCCATCTCAGTACTACTCTAGCTAAAGTGCACTTAACTACAAAGTTTCCTCCATGGTAAAGCTCACTTTTATTGCAACCTCATTTGCAAAACCTTCAACAAGTGTTGTGCCTTATGAACCATTCATTAGCAAGCCCCTTAAACTCATCAATTGAAAAGTGGGAGATATTTCCCACAATAAATCAAATTGTGATATTTCTATTAGGATTCAATTGTGTGGCTTTAGAGTCAAACTCATTCACCCATTTCATGAGACATAAATATGCCATATGAATGGGTTCTTGTGAATCACTACTCACGAAACAAGGGTCAATGAGTTTGACTCAAAAACTACACACTTGAATCCTAATAGCAATATCATAATTTAACTTGTGGAAAATATCTCCTACTTAGAAATTGATGAGCTTAAGGGGCTTTCTAATGAATGGTTCATAAGGAACAATAGTTGTTGAGGTTTATCTATTTAAGATATCTAAATAAAGTTGAAAATATGGATTTAAATATCATTCACCCAAGTTGTTTGTCGAGGAGAGGCTAGTCCGTAGAAAGAAGATGTGGATGAAACAAAACAATGAGTGGTTGAGTAAATGGGACAGTGACTTGCAAAATGACCCAATACTAATGAGGAGATAAAAAGACTTGTGTTAGAAAAATTTAGGGTTATCATGTGGACAAAGCAAATGGGGTGAAGAAAAGCCCATTGTGAGAAAGAGTTTAATCCCACTTGTGATCATTATGAAAAGACTATTTACAAGTGGCAATTAAGGGTGAGGCTATATTTTTAGTGACGCGACTAAGAATCGGGTCTCATCATCTAAGGCGTCAAATAGGTAGATGGATAGTCCCAAATAGGTTTGGGAAGAAAGAACATGTACATTTTGCAACAAATGAGTTGTTGAAATTGAATGGCACTTTATCTTTGAATGTGTTGCTTATAAGATATCTAGGTTAGTATGAGAACAACCTTAAAGAGGACTGTCTAAACCAACTTTTTGAAGAAGCTAGGCTTCACAAAACTATTGGTTTCCTGATAAAGATCCATAACCAAAGAGCTGACATTGAGAAGAACATGAAGATGGCCTAGGATTTGAATATTGGTCCCTTAGACTGCTAGTCTCATGGACGTCATTAAAATTCCTTCATTTATTCATTCAAGCAGTTGACCATGAACTGAAAGAGCATTTCTTAGATTTACCTTTTAGAGAATATTTGTTTGAGCATCACTACCTATAGTTCTCTTTTAGGTTTCTTTGTGTTTCAGTTGTATGACCCAATTCTTTTAGGTCACTTTTGATGTGATCGATATTATGATTAATAATGATGATTATGGATTATTGTTCATTTTATGTGTATCATGCGATTGCCTAGATTAGATGATGATATCATTTGATGTTATGTTTATGTTTTACATTGATTTATGGTAATAATCCCATACTTGCATGTGTATGGTGTTCATTTGTATGTATCTATTTTATGTGTCTTTTTGGCAGAGGGCGAAGGTGTAGTTACTCGCATAGTCAAGATCCATGCGACCGACTATACCCTATCATTGTCTGTTATATATTATTATATGTACATGCTTTGTCTTGTGGTGACAGGTTTGCAGGTACAGGGCATTGTCTTCCTTGAATTGGGAGGAGTGAGCATGCCCATAAACATTCATCTCAATGGTAAAGAGGGGAGATAAAACACAGACCCAAACCCTAACCTAAGCCAAATTGTCCTAGGATTGGACAAGTGTCAGTTTGACTTCCCTACCTGAATTCATCTAGTTGGCATGAGTTCGTGGACCCCTTCTCCTATGTTTGTTTGGTTTCATGTCGTTTGGTTTCAGCTGATTTGTGGTTATGTGGGTGATTATTAATTTATTGATTATAGTTGAATTATGTTTATATAGATTATTTTATGTGATTATCAATGTTAGGTGCATAGTTGAATTTAATGATTAAATATGCTCCTAGGATTTAATTGAGGAAATTAAATTAAAGTTAATTATTTGAGTATTTTGGAAATTAAATATTGTAATTAGAAAATAATTTTAAATTTATATCCTATGTTTTGTATGTTTATTAATTAATTAAAAATCAAATATTAGGATATTTGGTTTTAATTAATTAATTATGTGAAAATAGGATTATTATTGTTCATTAGATGTTAAATTATTAAATTGCATGATTTAATGATGTTAGGAATATTAAATTATTTAATAATATATTTTATTATTAACATGTGCTTTTTTTGAGTTTGAAAGTAATTTGTTTGAAAAAGGTGACAACTTGTCTTTAGGAGACTAAGTTGAGTTGTGCACAATTAGATTTATTTTTAATTATTAATTGGTATTTTCTTTCAACCAAAGGGGGAGAGTTTGATTAGGAGTTCTTTTGTGAGTCATCTAGGGTTTTGCATGATTAGTGGAGTTGAATCCCTAATAGGGGGAATTAGCATTCATTTGGAGAGAATGAGGTTGTTTGAGATTTTGTGGGGAGAGCTCTTGGAGAATTTTGACATTTTTGGATTTCTTGAGCTTTGTGTTTGTGCTTGAGCTTTTGGTGAGGATTGCTTTGGATTTGGAATTGGCTTGGCTTGCATTGTTGATCCAGATCTACAGGGCTGAGTTTTCATCTGACAAAATTGGGTGTTTCAAAATTCTACAAGCATTCTTTATAGTTCTAGCATTATAATTGAGGTAGGGTTTGAAGAAACCTCCCTGTAAATTTATCTGTAGAATTTTCAATGTTTTCATATGCTTGTTCTAATTTATTGCTAAAAATTTGTATTCAGTAATGCTTTCAATTTGGGTGTTAATAAACCCTTAGATTCATAGCTTTTGGATTATTTTATTACTTGGCATAGTAGGGTTATGTTGTTGAAATTTGGAGAGAAAATACATCCTAGAACTCCTAGAAAATGAAAAATTAATCTTGTTATAGTTAATACTATAGAGTGGTTAAATTAATTTATTGGGTTGTTGTCAAAAATGTAATTTGGGATGAAAAACATCATTCTGGGTAAAAAAACTCAATCCCTGTTAAAAAATGACAGTCAAAACAAATTTACCAAGGTAGAGAAATTATTTGCTACAAAAGACAAAAGAAAACATTAGTAAATTGGAATTGTATTCACAAACAATTAAGGAAAATAATAGTTAAAGAAAAAGACAAAATTAGCTATAAGTTTTTGAAAATTAGCAGTTTTTCCATTTCTGAAAAAAAAAATTCCTACAGATCTAAAATTTCCATTTTCAGAAATATGATATTAAAAAAAAAATAGAGTGAAAGACTTTTGTGAAAGTGCATGTATATCCTCATTGTAAAAAAAATTAGCAATATATATATATATATATATATATATATATATATATATTATATACATACATATATATATACATACATATATATATATATATATATATATGTACATATATATATATATACATATATATATATGTATATATATATATGTTACATATAGATATATGTACATATATGTATATATGTACATATATGTATATATGTACATATATGTATATATATGTACATATATATATACATGTACATATATATATATATATATATATGTATATGTACATATACATATATATATATATATATATATGTATATGTACATATACATATATATATATATATATATATGTATATGTACATATATATATATATATATGTACATATATATATAGATGTACATATATATATATATATATATATATATATGTATATGTACATATACATATATATATGTATATGTACATCTACATATATATATATATATGTATATGTACATATACATATATATATGTATATGTATATGTACATATACATATATATATGTATATGTATATGTACATATACATATATATATGTATATGTATATGTACATATACATATATATATATATATGTAGATGTACATATACATATATATATGTATATGTACATATACATATACATATATATATGTAGATGTACATATATATATGTATATGTAGATGTACATATATGTATATGTAGATGTACATATATATATATATATATATGTGTATATGTACATATATATATATGTACATATACATATATATATGTACATCGACATATACATATATATATATATATATATACATGTAACACCCAGTATGACTAGATGATAAAACCAAGATAAAACCATTATAAATTAAATACATGTAACCACATAATTTTTATTTTTTAATTAACATTCCACAACTAAACATAGAAGTTTACAAACTGAACAATAAAGTTATCCATACAAGATTTCTGATCATACTAGAGTAACATCAATACTCTTAACAGAAAATACATCATATACAAATGCAAAATTTCTGCTTAAGTCTTTCTATAAGACCTAAAAACTGCCCTAATAACCAACAGTACAGCTACAATCTGTTTCCCATAAATTTTAACTGCTGCCAACCACTGTCCCAAATTCATAATCTTATCCATCTAGGTTCCTGAAAAGACAAACAAGAACACAACACCAAACAAATAGGGCTTAAAACATAGTAACAAAGAATCATAAATACCCTTCGTTTATCTGCATAACATAGTTAGACAAATAACCATGATAACACATAACCTTCAAAATACTACAGCAAGTAATCATGATCCATACAAATATACATCCACAAATTATAAGCAAGCATTAGATTTCATCTAAAATGGAAATAAACTCGCACAGAATATGACAAGGTAATGATCCAGTAGTTCATGGGTGTCTACATAAGAATTCTACATCTCATAGCAATCCTATATGCCAGGTACAACCATAAATTTTTGTCTTTTAAATTGCAACCCATCCCATGAATTTTAAATATTATCACTTGATTAAATAACTGTCATAAACTTTCCCATAAGGTTCTAGACTAATGTCGAAGGGCATCCGACAAAATAATTCTATCACCACAAGTTACTCGATTCATGACAGCCACCCAATCTAAAGGATCACACTTGCATAATCTACAAACACATGTTCTAATTGCTATTGATTGAAAAGAATTTCAGTACTCTATCTTATTTAACAGTTTTCCCATTTCATCAATAACATATGAAAACCATAATCAGAATTCTAATATAAGAATCATGTTTCAATCCACCCATTCTTGACTGAATCAAAAAAACATCCTTACAATTCCATATACAACACTCTTACATTGATACAACCAAATGAATTCACAGTTTGTTTCCATCACTATGTAAAATAAGATACATTTTACATTCTGCACTGTTATATATGTAAGCACATACTTATATGTACATGATAATATACATACCGGTACATACCAAGGCATATATGTACACATATGTAATCTATCATGCGTACAAATTCATATAAATGTGCTCATAACATTTTAGAATGCTGAACGAAATAACCACTTTACCAATAACGAAAATAAATTACACATAAACAATACATCCCAGTAAACCAAAATTACACAAGAACTATAAGATTGCATTTCAGTTTTTAAGACCAAAACTAATAGTTTAAACTTATTTCTAAGTTCATATTCAATGTTATTTAATTTCGTACAACTGAAACTATACTACCGTTAATCAAATATCTACAGACTGACAATAAATATATTTCTAAACATCTACACCGTCAACAATACTATGTTGCTCTTTAATTAAGTATTGACTGCTAACTGATGACATTATACTGTCGAAACATATATTTTATAAACATTAATAAATATATATATACAAACTGATATCCATCAATAATACAAAATTTGATACCAAATATCTCAAGTAAATTTGACTTCATAAATACCATAAAATGAACTATATACACAGTCAATACTAAATACCCGACCCCAGTTTGCTAACTGTATGTAAGCAACTACAATTTATAAACTTAATCAACATTAACACATTCTAATATTTCCTCTAAAGACCATACGACAATACCCATAACAAATAACAATAGACATAACCACATCCGAAAGCTTCCTATAGTCCATTAAACAATAGATCATACAACAGTGTCTCTTCAAATCTCAACAGAGATTAAAATTTACAAGGATAAATTCAACCAATTCATACTACTTCGACACAATCCCCTTTTCAACTAAACAGATTGACCCAGTTGTACAAATGATAGAAGATAGACTTCAAGACAATGACTCTTTATAGCATATAATACCGTTTACAGGAAAGATATCCTTTTTAAATCGCAAACTAAACATGCATAGGATTCAAATGTTGACACAACAGTCATCAATTATAAATTCGAACCACACAGACAGCTATTTCACTTAGAAGAACACATAATAATTGCCGAGTGATAAACATCCAACGTAATCTCTGTTATACCACAGTCATCAACTATGAAAAACTCCCAGTATGACGACTATACAATAACAGTATGATTCAAACTTAAGTCTAAGAAATAATCTACTCAAATTTGTCATAAACCTGAACTCACTAAACATTCCAACCCGTAGGTAACAGACAAAATACTAACAAAAACCCCCTTTCTTATTTCTTAATTCTTCCTAAAACAAAAAAAAAGAGTTTCTTATTTGTATACGGCTAAGATTTATACAACCGAAATCAACATAAAACCACAAAATTCCATTTCCATTTGACAGTCGAGCAAACTAAACACAATAACACAGTCGCTAAACAATGGTATACTATCAACATAATGCATGGCATCCAATTTTTTTCTAATCCCCTGAGCCGTAACCCGCTAAATACAACACACAAAACTAAACACGAGCAACCCGTTAACATAATCATAACAGAACAAATCTCATACACATTTCAAAACTGTATATATAACATTGCCAAATTATGTTCTCTATTCAACCTTGTAATTAATCCATATGCTATTTTTTGATTGTTTTGACATAAATATAAAACAATAGTTTTAACTACCCGAAAGTAAACAGAGTAACAATAAATAACCATATATTTTATAACCATTTTCACAGATAATATTCAAAATAAAGGAGAGTATAGGGTTAAAGAAAAGCCCCCTACTTGATTTCGAAGTAACAGATAGAAATGTGATGACCTTCGACCACCCAAACTAAAGCACAGCAACCGAAACTCCAATGCGAGAATGGTGATATAGTAACAGAAAAAAAATTGCTTTATCAGAGAGAACAGTAAACCGTGCCATTTCCTCACTAGCTTCATCCATTTTAACGGATAGAGGGAAACCATTAAACATTTCCACAACCAACTGCAACCCAAATAATCGTAGAAACCCAAGGCCAATGTCGATGACAACAGCAGTAAAAACCCTCTATCAGAGAAAATGGCGGTACTTGCAAAAACACAATGAAGGTAAAAACCACTAATACATTTGGGGTCACATTGCGACGGCCATTTGCGACGGCAGGCAAATGTCATGTGGTTTTGCTCTTTTTTTTTCAAATATAGCCCGACACCGTCGCAATTTGCGACGACAATACATTTGTAACTGTCGCAATTGCGACGTTGTCGGGATATAAGCGCAAAATTTAAAAGGAACGTTGTCATGTGTGTTTTGAATAGCGCCGTAACCCTCCGCGAAATCACATCACGATATAACGGCAAACAAAATAAGAACGTTGTCATTTGTGTTTTCAACAGCGCTGTAACCCTTCGCGAAATCACATCGGGATATAAGGGCAAAAAAAACAAGAACGTTGTCATTTGTGTTTTCAACAGCGCCGAGAGAGATTCCCTCCGCGAAATCACAGCTACAATTTCTGAGTACGTTGGGTTTATTTTTCTTTTGTCATTATTATGTAATCTGGTATTCAGCTGTTAGAGAGCTAAAATACCCAGAAATGAGGACATATCTATGTTGAATTTATTGTTAGCGGCTTTGGTTATTTAGAAGTTTAATTTTATTTGTTCATCTTTCAAGCACAAACATTTTGTGGACCGTAACGTCTTCATTGTTTCGGGTATGCAGTGAAACAGCCCTAACTTGCAATTGCGATGTTGTTGGGATATAAGGGCAAAAAAAAAAAGGAACGTTGTCATTTGTGTTTTCAACAGCACCGTAACCCTCCGCGAAATCACATCGGGATATAAGGGCAAAAAAAACAAGAACGTTGTCATTTGTGTTTTCAACAGCGCCGAGAGAGATTCCCTCCGCGAAATCACAGCTACAATTTCTGAGTACGTTGGGTTTATTTTTCTTTTGTCATTATTATGTAATCTGGTATTCAGCTGTTAGAGAGCTAAAATACCCAGAAATGAGGACATATCTGTGTTGAATTTATTGTTAGCGGCTTTGGTTATTTAGAAGTTTAATTTTATTTGTTCATCTTTCAAGCACAAACGTTTTGTGGACTGTAATGTCTTCATTGTTTCGGGTATGCAATGAAACAGCCCTAACTTGCGACTACCTTCACGGTACTTGTGTACATTATCATGTTGTCTTTACAGTGACTGTCCTCATTCAAGTGGCAATTACACAAGGGACAGTCACTGTGAGATGTCCTCATTTGTGACAAGGACAGTCACACTTAGGACATCTCATAGTGATATTCCCTTGTGTAATTTCCACTTGAATGTATTGCTATTGAACCACATTAATGCTTTTCTTCTTCAACAAATGAGGACAGTCACTGTAAAGACAACATGATAATGTACACAATTACCAAAAAATGATCTTGTTAATTGATGTAACACTTTGTCTTGCTCACTCCCTATCCTTCACTAGGGTCTCTTTAGGCCAATGTTTTGACTTGATAGGGTACTTAACTATCCCTACACTCTTTAGGTATCTCTACCCAAGATCCCACTCCTTCAACTAGTGCACACCAACAAGAAATACAACGAACTCTGCTCAATACCAATCTAGCTACTAGGACACTCCTAGTCTTGTCTTCACAAATTGAAACACATTCAACTAGAACTTTACTCCATGGAGAGGCTGGCCACTAGGACCTCTATTGGTTTCAATATTACTCCTTCACCTATACTTTTCATCAGTACTTCAATCCGGTTCATCAAACCATGCATGCCAATTGCACCCAAAAATAGGCTGCTAGCAATTAGGCCTTTGTCAAGCCTTTTTGTTTATATTAAGCCACCTAAAGGGCTTAGGATTCAGATGCCCTTTATTGAGAACTCCAAGATATCTAAGGTCTTCTCCTCCTAGATTTTTTGTACACCAACTGCTACAGCCATGCCTGAAAACAAGTATTTTGACACAACTTGGACAGTCTGACTAAGAGTTTGTTTTCTTAGCAGCCAAAGAAACTCACCCAATCTTCTAATTTGACTTGGGGCTTCTTTAGATGTGTGTCTACCTCTCCATGAGATTTTAGTTGAAGCAACCAATGCATTCAACTTGTTGTAATCTTCTTGTAATGATTTGTCATCCCTAACTGTGCTCAACTGACTCACCTAGGGCATCATTGCAAACATAGAAAATGAGCTTCCCAGGGCCCCTCCTTCCAAACATATAGTACATGGAGTCTCCTCACCCATTCCAAGAGCCCGTACAAAATTGACAATGGAATGATGAGCTAAGACTCCATTTGTTCAACCTGCCTGGTTCAAACCAATGATAGGGTACTTAACAAAAGAATTAACAAACTAGTTGGAATGCTTCAAAACTCAAAAAAAACACAACACAGAATAAAAAAACAACTTGTAGTAACTTTTCCAATAGACACTGCGAGCTATCTAATCCATTAATCAACTGAAAACAAAGAAACAAAAAAACTCAAGAATTCACTAAAACCGTGTTACTCTACAAATCTTCTTAATTCCAAATGTTTTTCCCCCCAACCTTTTGCACAGATCGATGGAGGCCTCTTATAGTTGATCTGATGCCTAATTCAATGGTTTCATATAGTTACATAACCATCTTACTCGAAAATGCTCCCTTGCACAAATGTTGTCAATGTTGTGAATGACAACATTGACAACTTGTTACAACCTTTGGGATTTTGGTTCAAAACTTATTGTTCAAACACCATAAGACCCTAACCATGACTTAGTTAGGCTATTTAGACCTCACATAGGCCACTTCTACACTTCTTTGCCCAATTTGACCCCTAAATGCTTCATTCCCACTTTTGCCACAATATTGGTAACTTGGGTACAAATTGGCACTTGCCTTCACAAAGGTCACACATGAGGACATCTCACAATGACCGATTATCCCTTGTGTAATTTCCACTTGAATGTATTGCTATTGAACCACATTAATGCTTTTCTTCTTCAACAAATGAGGACAGTCACTCTAAAGACAACATGATAATGTACACTCACTGTAAGGACAGTCACAAATGAGGACATCTCACAGTGACTGTCCCTTGTGTAATTGCCGCTTGAATGTATTGCTATTGAACCACATTAATGCTTTTCTTCTTCAACAAATGAGGACAGTCACTCTAAAGACAACATGATAATGTACACTCACTGTAAGGATAGTCACAAATGAGGACATCTCACAGTGACTGTCCCTTGTGTAATTGCTGCTTGAATTACACAAGGGACAGTCATTGTGAGATGTCCTCATTTGTGACAAGGACAGTCACACATGAGGACATCTCACAGTGATTGTCCCTTGTGTAATTGCCACTTGAATGTATTGCTATTCAACCACATTAATGCTTTTCTTCTTCAACAAATGAGGACAGTCACTCTAAAGACAACAATGTACACTCACTGTAAGGACAGTCACAAATGAGGACATCTCACAGTGACTGTCCCTTGTGTAATTTCCGCTTGAATTACATAAGGGACAGTCATTGTGAGATGTCCTCATTTGTGACAAGGATAGTCACACATGAGGACATCTCACAGTGATTGTCCCTTGTGTAATTGTCACTTGAATGTATTGCTATTGAACCACATTAATGCTTTTCTTCTTCAACAAATGAGGACAGTCACTCTAAAGACAACATGATAATGTACACTCACTGTAAGGACAGTCACAAATGAGGACATGTCACAGTGACTGTCCCTTGTGTAATTGCCACTTGAATTACACAAGGGACAGTCATTGTGAGATGTCCTCATTTGTGACAAGGACAGTCACACATGAGGACATCTCACCGTGATTGTCTGTAATGTCCCCTTTTTGGCTAACTTGGAAAACAGGAACAATTACTCCACTTCTCAGACTTACTCTATCAGATACTTACAATTAAACTAAGTAATGGAGGTTACTTAAGATATCAACCGCTATTTCAGATTCAATCACAATATGTGTGCAAGATGATATTGATACCAATATGTTTAATAGCACTGTCGGATATAATGATATGAAATATGCTATGAATATGATGTTTCCTATCACTTATAGTGATAGTATAATGATGGTATGTCTGATATAAACAATATCGATATACAATCAATAAGTATTGCTTACAGCAATGTATTTGCTGTGTCTGATATGATGATGTAATTATGCAAATGTGTAATATCGCTATGAGTGATATGTTGCTATTTCAGATTCTGAATTATATGCTTGCAACTTCAAATATTGATGCTGTTTCTGACTATCCTTTCTATCTGTGCAATCATGGTGTTGTCTCTGATCTACAATGATAAACTTGAAACCAAACTGCCAAAGGCAGATGCTCTATTGAGTATATCCAAATATGGATATGTAAATAAAGTTCTAATGATGCCTTGAGTGACTGACGAGAATGCATTCTTATATTGTCTTTAACAAATGAAGAGATGCTATGAATGAGACGTGTCTTGTTTCTTCCTCCATGTCCCTTTGTTAAGCACACCTTTCCATAATCCGACAGTTCACATAATATTATTTCATTATTTTCTGATCATAGATAACTCCCAGATTGACTCAATATCAAATCTTTTTATGAAGGTAATCTTCCCTAATTGGTAGTGCAACCAGTAGTTAACATCCATTGTGTTTGTATTAGTTTGGTCTAACTATCATTAGTATTTAGTCAATCGATATTAACTCTTGCCTTATCCCATATTGTTATGATGATATCCAATCTTTCTACTCTGATATAAGTCGATATCATTTTCTGATAATTGTCCATTTATTGGTTGATTGCTGGTAATGGAGTTTGATCTTCAAATTGACTTCCATTCCTGTTAATACTTAAGGATACATTGTACTTATTATCCATGACTGATGCCTCATTCATCAATAGCTTGTGATATAATCACTGATGCTTTTGTGTTTCTACAAGATGTGGTTTATCTCAGACAATCGATAATCTTTCAATCCTTTAGTCGATATCCTCCTATGTGGTGTCTATTGATATAGATAGTAGAATTCAATCTAGTTTATGTTATTGTCATGATAACATAGGAAGTGATGGTGCATATTTGCTAGCGGGTCTTCATGTTTGATATTGCTTTATCGGATATGTCATTGTCTAAACTTGTGCAATTAATGATTATTTATAATATATGAATGGTTATCCTTCTTGCTTATCAATACATCTTCTGAAACCCATAGCGACCTATCCCTTATTCATATCATGTTGATCTTGACTTCATAGTATTTGGTTCATTAATCATCCTCTCATGGTATCGATGTGTAATGACTAGTGATTGTTGTATCACTTCTTCGTTCCTCATCGTGATAGATAATGCAGATGTTTAATGTAGATGTATATCGATTACAGATATTCGATATTGCTTTAAACGTTATTATTATTATTATTATTATTAATGTTATTGTTATTATTAAATATTATAATTAATGATGTTAGTAATATTAATAATATTATAATAAATATTATTATAGTGATAACATATTGTTTTATATTGAGAGGTTTATTAATATTATTTATATATTAAAATTATTATATCAATAATTGATTTAATATTATTACTTAATATATTATTATAATATAATATATATAATTTATTAATAATTATTTATTATTAATTTATATTATAATTATAATCATAATTATATTATTTATTAATATTTTAATATTATTTAATTAACATATTACTTATTATGCTAACTATATATTATTATTATCTTTTGATAATAATTATATATTATTGTTATATACCGTTAATAATAGATTATTATATGTCATCTAATCATTTTATTATTATACTAAGTTCAATATGTCACGGCTCATGACATTGTCCCTTGTGTAATTGCCACTTGAATGTATTGCTATTGAACCACATTAATGCTTTTCTTCTTCAACAAATGAGGACAGTCACTCTAAAGACAACATGATAATGTACACTCATTGTAAGGACAGTCACAAATGAGGACATCTCACAGTGACTGTCCCTTGTGTAATTGCCACTTGAATTACACAAGGGACAGTCATTGTGAGATGTCCTCATTTGTGACAAGGACAGTCACACATGAGGACATCTCACAGTGATTGTCCCTTGTGTAATTGCCACTTGAATGTATTGCTATTCAACCACATTAATGCTTTTCTTCTTCAACAAATGAGGACAGTCACTCTAAAGACACCATGATAATGTACACTCACTGTAAGGACAGTCACAAATGAGGACATCTCATAGTGACTGTCCCTTGTGTAATTGCCACTTGAATGTATTGCTATTCAGCCACATTAATGCTTTTCTTCTTCAACAAATGAGGATAGTCACTCTAAGGACAACATGATAATGTACACTCACTGTAAGTGTACATTATCATGTTGTATTACAAATGGACCTTATGTTGGTCGGGATATAAGTGCAAAAAAAAAAAGGAACGTTGTCATTTGTGTTTTCAACAGCGCCGAGAGAGATTCCCTCCGCGAAATCAAGCGGGTTATCATTTGTGTTTTGAACAAAGCAGGTTGTCATTTGTGTTTTGAACAGCACCGAGAGAGATTCCCTCCGCGAAATCAAGCGGGTTGTCATTTGTGTTTTCAACAGTGCCGAGAGAGATTCCCTCCGCAAAATCACAGCTACAATTTCTGAGTACGTTGGGTTTATTTTTCTTTTGTCATTATTATTTAATCTGGTATTCAGCTGTTAGAGAGCTAAAATACCCAGAAATGAGGACATATCTGTGTTGAATTTATTGTTAGCGGCTTTGGTTATTTAGAATGCTTCCCCACAATACTTAATTACACAAGGGACAGTCACTGTGAGATGTCCTCATTTGTGACAAGGACAGTCACACATGAGGACATCTCACAGTGACTGTCCCTTGTGTAATTGCCACTTGAATGTATTGCTATTCAACCACATTTATGGGCCCGTTTGGACCATGACACACAGTAGCATCTACAGAGAAGAATATCCCAGGTGTAACAAGTTGTAAGAATATACCAACAGTTCTAAGAAGTTCCCTAGCACGTAGTAGCATCTACAGAGAAGAATAGACAACATGAGGGCAGCCACTGTAAAGACAACATGATAATGTACACTCATTGTATGTGTACATTATCATGTTGTCTTTACAGTGACTGACCTCATTCAAGTGGCAATTACAGAAGGGACAGTCACTGTGAGATGTCCTCATTTGTGACAAGGACAGTCACACATGAGGATATCTCACAGTGACTGTCCCTTGTGTAAGCCACTTGAATGTATTGCTATTCAACCACATTTATGGGCCCGTTTGGACCACGGCACACAGTAGCATCTACAGAGAAGAATATCCCAGGTGTAACAAGTTGTAAGAATATACCAACAGTTCTAAGAAGTTCCCTAGCACATAGTAGCATCTTCTAATTGTCTATACCACTTCACAAGGTATTGTTTGCACACATTGTTTTTGGTTCTTTTGATGACCCTTGTTTTGAAATTGCTATTAGGCCTTGTAGCTTATATGTTTTGACTGCTGGAGAGCTTCTAAAGCTAAGCAAGAAAACCATTGCACGAGTTATAGCCGCGCGCTCAGGTTTGAAAATTGTATATTTTTTAAGCTAATGTATATTTTAATCCTTTTGCCATGTCATGTAATATGTCTTGCCTTGTAGCTTATATGTTTTGAAATTGCTGTTAGGCCTTGTAGCTTATATGTTTTGATTGCTAGAGAGCTTCTAGAGCTAAGCAAGAAGGCCTTGTAGCTTATATGTTTTGTGTACTTTTGACAATTTTGCTTAGTCACTGAAAGTTGTAGACCGAAGTTTTCATAGCCCAATTTTTGCTTCCTGCGAAGAACGATCATGTCAAATAATATAAGTGAAGAACAAAATAGGGAGACAATCGCTAGATTGTGGTCTAACTTGAAAAGAAAAGGTGATGGAAAATGTTATTGTCCCTGCAAAATTTGTAAGGGCTTAAACCGTAGAAGATTGCTAATCAAAACAGTTAAGAGACATTGTAGGGAGAATGGTCACATTGAAGGGGGGCATGACTATCATCCACTGGTAAGTTGTTCATTATATCATTTTAACAATTTATATACATATGAAATCACTTGATGATGAGTTGAAGATCATGGTTTATTTATGTTAATCAATTTTATATAGGTTGATCTCCCCAGGGAAGTACATGATATGGAGGAACATGGGGGTGCGAATATCCAAGGTGAAGATAATGATCCCATGGAAGATGACGATCATGCGCCAGAAAACACAATTGAAGATGATGGTATAAATACATTGATCCATGACACATTTAGTCCAAGCGGATCTGATCATGATGATGATGATAGCCTTGATGTACCTCTACTTGAGAAGGCATACGAGCCCCTATACAAAGACTCCCAAACAACTCTTCTCTCTGCTGTATTGTTGTTGTTGAACTTGAAGGTTATGAATGGTTTATCCAACATAACAATGTCACGTATGTTAAGGTATGTCATATATGTCTTTATAGTTAACAAAGGGTGAATAATGTACCACTAATATTGTTTATATTAACAACTTATATTTTTTGCTGTAGATTGATAGGCGAGTTTTTGTTACCACCATCAAATATTCTACCTCGCTCATATCGAGAATTATCTGCTATTATGAAAGATATTGGAATGGAGTATCAAGCAATACATGCTTGTCCTAATGATCATATTATATATTATAAAGAACATGAATTTGCAACACAATGCCCTGTATGTCATACGAGTAGATATCGAATAGATCGAATAACAAAAAAGGTGCCTCACAAGGTTCTTCGTTACATCCCCATTATTCCACAGATGCGACAATTATTCAGGTGTACTAGCTTGGCACAATTTATGGATTACCATGCACGCAATAGAAGTCGAGATGACATTATTCAAATCCCTGCGGATGGTTCAGCATTTATGCACATAGAGGAAAAGTGGCAACACTTCAAAGAAGAACCTCGTAATCTCAGGCTTTCATTGGCAGCGGATGGTGTCAATCCATTTGGAGAGATGAGATCTGTTTGCTCGGTGTGGCCTGTTTTTGTTATCAACAATAACATTCCTCCGTGGATGTCAATAAAGAGGGAGCACATTATGTTGGCAATGATTGTTCCAGGTATTTTATCATTTGATAGTTATTAATTTACATGTACTTACAAATCTTACAGTAAAATGGTCACAATAATTATGTAATGTTACTGTTCATTCAAGTAGGTAAATATCAAGTTAAAGATATGAATGTATATATTGAGCCTCTTATTGACGAGTTGGTGGAGTTATGGAACGGTGTCACTATGTATGACGTGTCTAGACCAATAGGACAAAGACAATTTCAATTCCATGCAATACTTGTATGGACAATACATGATGCCCCAGGGCTAACACATTTTTGTGGTATGTTATAGTGAATTCAAGTTGCGCATGATAATTCTAATTATAAAAATCAACATATTTAATAATCCAATTATATCATTATCTTGTAGGTCTTCAAACAAAGGGAAAATTTGCATGTCCAGTTTGTGGTCCAAAGATGAAATCTCGTCATTCAAAAAGTTTAGGAAAGCATGTGTTTGATGAGTACAGACACTTCCTCCACAGGAATCATAAGTATCGAAGTATGGAAAAACATCTTTTCAATGGGAAAGAAGAGACTACATCAAAGCCACGAAGAATGACACCTCGCCTATGGAAGTTGGAATATAATAGAATTAATCGTCGAGGTAATGTCGTTCCACTTAATGGTTTATGTTTGTAATTTATATATTTGTATTGTGATTTTTGTTTACTAATTATGTAATTGATGATCGTGAAGGTCGTCAAGGCACTACTGACAACCTTCCAAAGGGACTAAAAAGCTATCCCAGACAATTTAGTAGGTTGCCCTACTACGAGGACCTAAAAATTGTGCATTTGTTTGATCTTATGCATGTTGGAAAGAATATAACAGAGACATTGTGGAAAATACTGGATGGAAGGCGTGACAAAGAAAAAATTGTCAAAATTTGTAATGACATTCATGAATCCAATCATGCACTGAAGAATTTCATTCACTCAAATAGCAATAGAGATCAGATTAATATAAGTGCCCTTCCTTGGTTATTAACGGAGCAGCAAAGTGATGCCATAAAAGAAGTCATACGAAAAATTCGATTTCCCACAAGATTTGCTGCGAACATAAGCAATCTCATATCAAAGAAAAGTGAATTTGGGCCAGGGCTCAAAACGCATGATTGGCATACTTTCATCAAGGTAAGTTATGTTCTTCTGTATTTACAATATATTCATAAACTACGTGTACTATTCATTATGTTATGTTAGAAAATAATGAAATGATTGGTTTATAATTACTGCAGTACGTGCTACCTCTATCTCTCCCAGAGCACTTCAACAATAACATCAAACAAGTGATATATGATCTTGGAAAATACATGAGGTAAGCAGTAATATCTGTTCAATTTGTTGTATATATTTATTATATTCACGATTTGTTTTTCTTGCTATGTAATCTATTGTATATTATTTTGTAAAGTCTCGTATTTATATATTTTTTGTGACTTGAATCTCTTAATGTAGGTGGTTGTCATCTAAAGAAATCCATAAAGAAGATATAAACTATTGGAAGAGAAGAATTCCTCATTTATTGTGTGAAATGCAAAAGTGTCTACCTCCAACTTTTTTCAATGCACAAGAACACTACCTCATACACCAAGTTGAGGAGATTGAATTGTGTGGACCTGCACACACTAGGTCAATGTGGATGGTTGAGAGGCACTTGAAATCTTTGAAGGCTTTGGTTCGACAAAGAGCACATCCTGAGGGTTCTATGGTAGAGGGATACATGGTATACCAGACTATGGTGTACATTACTGAATATCTTCCTAAGTTTGCTTCAAATATCCATGTAGATCGCATTTGGGATCTCGACCCTTTTAAAAAATTCAAAGGGGAGTACTTGATGGGGAAAGGTAGATTGAGGAAAGTGACAGGTAATAAATTATAAGATGTTATTGTAATAAATTATTTCTTAATCTTCAAAATAAATCGGTTGTAAGTCATCTATTTTTTTTTTGTACAGTTGCTCGAGAGTGGGATGCACTACATTTGTATATTGCAAACAATCTTGATTGGATGACGGTATGGATTGAACGATGTCAACATTCTGGTCACACATTAACATGGGAAGGTGTATCTTCATTGGTTAAAGAAGCTCATCGTAATGGAGATTCTAATGTTACGCAAAGGGAAATAGATTTAGCATATGGTTTAAGAGATTTCCAGGTACGTACAAAATTATTAATCACCCGTATGTTTATCAACTCACGATATAATAATTTTGACATGTTTCACATATTATTGCAGGTTAAACACCACAAGGGTATGTTCTGTAATGGTCAAAAATTTCGCGTCAAAGTGTTGGATGACACGAAGAAAACTTGTGATTCTGGAATAACTGCAGTCTTTCAAGTGACTAATATTTCATCTAGAAATGACTTAGATCCTCAAGAGTTTAAAAATCAATACTATGGCATTTTGGATGATATATTTGAGTGCGACTTTAGTTCCTTCAAATTAGTACTCTTCGTTGTCAAATGGTACAGGCTACGACTTAATCCAAATGATCCTAATAGAACTGTTATTGAACATGATAATGGATTTACAATGGTTAATACAAGGTCGTTTGAGCCAGTTGGGGATGAGCCCTATGTTCTTCCAAGCCAATGTGAACAGGTATTTTACTCAGAGGTTTCACATAAACCGGGTTGGTCATTTGTTGTTAGACATGAACCGAGAGGAAGGCCGATAAAGTATAATGTGATGGAAGAAGAAGATACCGAAGAAGTAGAAGATGATGTAGATGATGATCACGATCGACAATTATTGGATGATGTTCCTGAGACAAATTTTCATGAAGAAGAAGAAGAAGATGATGCTGCTACTGATGATGATGATGAAGATGATGTTGATGTTGATGATGATGATGTTGATGATGACGACAATGACGACGATGATGAGGACGATGATGATGACGATGATGACGAGGATGATGATGATGATGATGATGATGATGAGGATGATGATGATGAAATTTAAAGGTATGCCATCAATCCTTAATGTATTTAATATTCATTTCTTGATAGAAATATATTTGTCTTAAATGGTTACATAGTTTATTCATTATCTATTTAAAAGCTATAAGTGTTATAATGTGTACGTTTTAATGTTTTTAATTTTTATGTGATGCTTATGATGGATGTGATTATGATTATGATGTGATTATGCTCACGATAATTGAATTACATTTGCAGGAAATTGAACCCCTTTCAAGAGCATCCCGCACAGTCTCATGGATCGACAGGTATAAGTCAATACACCTTATAGAAAGTCTATTTAATACACTTATCAATAGTAAGATTGATGTCTTCTAAGATCTCTCCCATTTGCAGGTACCAGCAAATAGGTATTTGTCAGAAGTGTCTTCCTCGAGTGAGGGAAATATAGGAATAGAAGAGGAAAGTGAGACATGCAGTTTATCTAGAATAGGGAGATTAACTAGAGGTCAAAGGACTAGAAGGAAATTCAATAAACACATGAAATTTTTCCTTGCTCAAGGGGGGTCATGTTCTTATGATGATGAGATGAAAGGCGACATCGAGGTGCCCTTGAGGTACCAACATCTACAGAAACATTGGGTACCCAAGGAACTTCCTCCAATAAACATTGATTTTTGTGTTAATGAGAGGATATATCGCATAGCACCATCATCATTACATGGTTTGGGCCTATTTTCTATGGATGGCATAAAGGTGTCTTACAACAAAGTTTCTGAATTGATGGAGTATGTTGGACCATGTTACGATTACAAAAGTTGGATGCATATTGTTCAATATAAAAAAAGTATGCGTAGGTATGCACTCTCGGCAAATTATATACAACAGCAAGACAATAATCAAAGTAAAAGTGTGGCTATATACATTGATGGAAGGCCAAAAGCAACAGGGAATATTGCGGGTTTTATAAATAGTACACGACCTGGGTCAACTATAAAGCAACCCAATTGCATATTTGAGGCGCGCGAGGGAAATCGTGTATTCATCTGTGCGATAAAATCAATACGTGCAGGGGAAGAGCTGCTTATTGATTACAATTTGAACCGCATAGATACAAATGAGGCTACTATCATGGGGGTGGTACATACTATTAAACCAACTTCTAATCAATGACTCCAACATACCATTTAGTTATTAAATTTTTGGCTAACATTTTTATACTTGATCTTTGACACAGGGGCACAATATGGAGCGACCGCCCGAAGGTGATGGTGATGATATTCCTAGCTCATCTACACATGAGCAGGTAAAATTCATTGTAATTGTGCAAACTAGATAGAAGCAAAATGTTATTTTTTTTAATGTTATTTTCTTCATTGTTTTGGAGTAATTTTGATAATACTAATACTATTGTTGTCACAGAGGGCCGGTGGTCGGAGAGAGGGAAAGCAACCTGCAGTCCCTCAGGAGTCCCCCCTTGTGGACCCTTTTTTTATTGATTTAGCAGAGACCGATGACCCGATCGGTTCCATTAAAAAGCTGCTAAAGAAAATTGGGAAAGAACTTCTACGTTTGGTATCCATACATCCTCAGACTCAGGAAATAAAAGACAGGGCAGCTGAGTTGTTGCGCACTTCTGAAAACTTTAAAGTAAGTATTAATGAAATTTTTAATTATTACAAGAGTTCAATAATGGTTTTTATGTTATGCTCTTTTATGACATTAATTAAAATATGGATGCATTGTCTTTACAGAGTTATTTGCGTAATTTTGAACCCCATTCCCATGATGAGGTCGGTATTGCAAGTGGTTCAAGTAGATCACATGTTCCATTCCCCACTTGTGTTTTCCACTGAATATATATAGGAATGATCATAATCATTGACAATACATGCTCGAACAATCTTTTTTTTTAATGCTCTAACAATCTTGTCCATGCTAGTCCACGCGTTCTATATTTATGCATGCTCTAACAATTTTATTCTTCAGCTCCTTTCCATGATGATATGACAACGCCGCCTCCATCCAGGACAGCCACAAATGTCTTGCCGACTGCCATGTCAACAACACACAGCCTAAATGCACCAACTGTTGCACCATCTACTGGTACACAAATCCCTCTTTTTCTCTCTTTTGTTATGTGTTTAAGTGTTATGTGTTTACGATGTAGATCCCTTGATTGTGTTTGTGCCATGGGTGCTCTGCACCAATTTATTTCCCTTGAAGTATTATTTCTTGGAGGCATTTGATAATGGTTTTCATTTTTTGCAATAGGAGATGCAACAAGTCCCAATGCAACATCATTTCCTGGATGTTCCCGTGTTCCTAGTACGGGAACGGTGAAGGATTGCGTATTGATCATCAGCGACGATGAAGGCGTTCCCTTAAAAGTATCCAAACTTCCAGGTACTTTAAAGTTATTATTATTCTATAGTGATATAATAGTAATTTAGTTTTTGATCACTCTTCATCGACTAATGATCCCATGATTATTTTGTAGGGAATGATATTTTTTGGCGAAAACTTGGTGACGAGTGTTTGCGAATATTCGGGCCCACCATACGTACATGGTGGAACATCATATCCTAACTAAAACCCCAAACCACTATTTTGATTTCATATCATTGCTAGAATAGTTTTCCTTTTCATCAATTTCTTGAACTATATTAAAGGTAGCTTCTCTTCATTTATGAGTCTAACATGTTTTTTTTAACTTAAAAGGTGGAATAACCAAGATAAAAAGTTGAAGGATGATCTTGTAGATAGTATGACCCAGCTTTTTGGACCTCGTGCATTCGAGAGAAACAAGCTCCTTGAAAGAGCTGGTTTATGTTTGAAGTATATTAGGGACCAGTACAGGAAATATTTAGAGGTTAACCCAAGGCACGAGCGTCCGCCCTGTGTTCTTGAGGCTGAGTGGCAGGGTTTGATTTTGGATGGAAAGTATAAAGCCGACATGAAAAAAGGAATTACGCCAGTAGAGAGTAGAGCAAGGTATGTGATACTTTTGAGAATGTAATTATGTACTAATTAACCTCTAAATTTTTCCTATATTGGTCTCTAACATATTTCAAACTTTTCATAGATTGCCTGACACATCAAAGGCAACAAAGGCAAGATTAGAAAAGCACGGGACACACAAGCTCGGCTCTGGTGGTTTTTCCAAACTTCAAGCACGAGTTGTAAGTATTAGTAAATGAAAACTTGTATCAATTTTTTTATATATTGCAAGGAAATTTTTTTTGATCAAACAATGCAAGTAAAATTCACCATACCAAGAAAAAATGTAGGGGTCAGAGTTCAATAGATGCCTCACAGAAGAGGACAAGAGAATTGGCTTCCAACAAGGCTATAGAGCCGTGGCTGAACGGCTACGAGCTGAAATCAGTGTGCAAGGTTCAAATAATGATGCATCTGAGCCACAGGTAAATAAGCTAAATGAAATTTATTTCAAATTGAATACTTTACCAATTAGTCTATTTGATGTTAAGTTCTAATATAAAGTGAGTATATCTGTTTTAAGAAAGCAATGATAACAATGTGTAGGATATTGGAATGCAGCCTGACAATCCTTCTACACAATCTATGCATAATGAAGGTTCGCATGATGTGCATCCTAGTGGTGGAGGTATACATTTGCTATTAAAATTTTTATATGTAATTACAATTGGTGTTTGGATTAATGTAACATTTTGTATAGCAACTGTAGAGGATCGAGGGGTCGGTGCTCATGAGCATGTTGAGGTTGAGTCTAGACAAAATGATGTGGCCAGATCAGGTAATTAAAGAGCGCCACAGTTATGTTCTTTAAAATAATTAAATACTTGTAACAATTATAATTAAATATTTTAAATTTAACTCTTTTATTTGTTATTGTAGAGGACCCCCCTTTGCAGTAGCATAGGAATTTGAGATCATCAAGAACAAAGAACAAAACAACTGATGAGGGGGGTATTGATGATAACACTGATGCTCCTCTTAGAGCTTACATAGAAAAAAAAATTAGAAAGAGAAAAAAGAAATGATTGTCATCTAAATACCTTAATTGATAATGACTGAATTTTATGTCTCAATGAATTTAATTATGTGCTAATGAATGTTCATGAATTATGTGTTTATTTTCATATTGATGAATGTTGTGTGTTAACGAATCTAATGTGTTAATGAATGTTATCATGTGATATTGATTGAATGCTACATTTTATTAATAATTGAAAGAATGAATGAATGTTATATGTTAACGGGGAATGTAGAGTGATGTTAGGGGAATGTATTGTGATCTGGGATTACAATACTGGTTCTCTGTCTGTCTTCGACCATTTGAAGCCTAAAATAGGCTCTCCAAACATTGGTTCAACCATCTAGGTGGTTAGAACAGTTTATCCAACAAATGTCAACTTTGTTAAGCAACTTTTAAAGTTGCATTACAACTTTGCAAACAACTTTGCCGAGAAGGTTAAAAATGTGTTGTGAAACTTTAGGAACCTTATTAAAGTTATTTTGGACCTTCAAACTTCTTAACAACATCTAAAAGACACCTAATAAACACTTACTATGCTCATTTCATCCAAGGACTCAAAAGATGCCCAAGGTTTATAAGTCACCAAGGGGTCTTGTGTCCAACAAGTGGATGTTTATAAGGAGATAAGATCAATCCTTAATATTTATTACAAACCAAGAAAACATCTAAAACTCCTATTCTAATTTATTGTCATTCAAAAAGACTCTGATTTGTCATTCAAAAAGACTCTGATTTGTCAATCAAAAGGACCTTTCACCAGTCAATCCTTCAAAGCTCCAAGGTGAAAATCTTATGTTCCAATTGATAGGATTTGACTCCTTGGCTTCATGGCAACTTCCTTCAATCATGGTGTCTTTGGCTTGCATTAGGGATGCCCCTGCATCAAATAGCAATGCATTCAAGTGGCAATTACACAAGGGACAGTACATGCCCATTAAAGTTGGTGTTTTGTTATCCAGCATGACAATGGAGACAACATACTCTGTGTCAATTTTACTGATCAAATTTCCCTCCGCCAGGCAAAGCAACAATCTGGGTATGATAAGGTGAAATTTTGTAGTCCTTTTGGGTATGATAACAGTTCCAGTTTCCAATAAGATGGTTCATTTTTATAATCTAGCTTCAATTTCTCTTGTGAAAATCTTTTTTTCATTTTATGGGTGGTAAAATATAATTATTATGCTAGAGGTGTGTACTTATGGATGATAATGAAACAAAATGATAAGATTTAAGACTCTTGTTTTTTTTTTAAATAGCAATTTAAGTTTCCTTCTATTATAAATTACTGTTTTTCTATTTTTTAATGTATCTTTCCAAATCTTTTATATCAATTTTATTTATGAAATATAAATATATTAATAATGTTTTAGTGTTTTTAGGATTAGTTTATATCAATTCTATGTATCATCATTCGTCATTCAATTGTCAGTATTATTAATTTAGACTGTGCAATTGTAGAACTACTCGAATATGGGTTGGATGGATACTCAAGCAGGGGAACCCTCCTCAAATATCTCAAGCAGTGAACTTGGAAAAATGTGTCCTGAAGGAACCCTTTCCATCAGAGAGATAAAAGTACAAACAAGTAAAAGAAGCAGGCTCTGCAAATATGTTTTTGAGAAGAAAAATGATAGATTATTCGAGTATGGTTCATGAGGTATATCTAAAAAGACATTTTTTTTCTTATTATAATAAAAGAGGAAGTTGTGAATGTCAAAGTTGAGTGAAACAAAAATTATTTTCATCAAATTTTATTAGGCTTTCTTTTGGGAATAGTTTCTTACAATATTGCTATTAAGATTTTTATTGTGTAGTTTTTAGATTAGGTTTATAAAATTATATTTCATGACATTGATTCATATTAATCAATTAACGATACTTTTGGAAGGTATTTTCAATGTGTCAAATTTTGATATTTTTACAAGAATTAGATTGTGTAATTTTTTTAATTAAAGTCATTGACTCATATTTCATAAATAATAGTTCTCATGAATCCATCTCTTATAAGATTGAATAGTCTATTTAGGAAGTATTTCTGATAGTATGTCAAATTATGATATTACTATTACCATTAGATTGCATGGCTTTGAAGTCAACCTCGTTGACCCATATTCTTCTCTGTAGATGCTACTATGTGCTAGGGAACTTCTTAGAACTGTTGGTATATTCTTACAACTTGTTACACCTGGGATATTCTTCTCTGTAGATGCTACTATGTGCCGCGGTCCAAACGGGCCCATAAATGTGGTTGAATAGCAATACATTCAAGTGGCAATTACACAAGGGACAGTCACTGTGAGATGTCCTCATGTGTGACTTTCCTTGTCACAAATGAGGACATCTCACAGTGACTGTCCCTTGTGTAATTTCCACTTGAATGAGGACAGTCACTGTAAAGACAACATGATAATGTACACTTACAGCCCGTGTACATTATCATGTTGTCTTTAGAGTGACTATCCTCATTTGTTGAAGAAGAAAAGCATTAATGTGGCTGAATAGCGATACATTCAAGTGGCAATCACACAAGGGACAGTCACTGTGAGATGTCCTCATTTGTGACTGTCCTTACAGTGAGTGTACATTATCATGTTGTCTTTAGAGTGACTGTGCTCATTTGTTGAAGAAGAAAAGCATTAATGTGGTTCAATAGCAATACATTCAAGTGGCAATTACACAAGGGAAAATCGATCACTATGAGATGTCCTCATGTGTGACTATCCTTGTCACAAATGAGGACATCTCACAATGACTGTCCCTTGTGTAATTCAAGTGGCAATTACACAAGGGACAGTCACTGTGAGATGTCCTCATTTGTGACTGTCCTTACAATGAGTGTACATTATCATGTTGTCTTTAGAGTGACTGTCCTCATTTGTTGAAGAAGAAAAGCATTAATGTGGTTCAATAGCAATACATTCAAGTGGCAATTACACAAGGGACAATCGATCACTGTGAGATGTCCTCATGTGTGACTATCCTTGTCACAAATGAGGACATCTCACAATGACTGTCCCTTCTGTAATTGCCACTTGAATGAGGACAGTCACTGTAAAGACAACATGATAATGTACACATACAATGAGTGTACATTATCATGTTGTCTTTACAGTGGCTGCCCTCATGTTGTATATTCTTCTCTGTAGATGCTACTATGTGCTAGGGAACTTCTTAGAACTATTGGTATATTCTTACAACTTGTTACACCTGGGATATTCTTCTCTGTAGATGCTACTGTGTGTCGTGGTCCAAACGGGCCCATAAATGTGGTTGAATAGCAATACATTCAAGTGGCAATTACACAAGGGACAATCACTGTGAGATGTCCTCATGTGTGACTGTCCTTGTCACAAATGAGGACATCTCACAGTGACTGTCCCTTGTGTAATTAAGTATTGTGGGGAAGCATTCTAAATTACCAAAGCCGCTAACAATAAATTCAACACAGATATGTCCTCATTTCTGGGTATTTTAGCTCTCTAACAGCTGAATACCAGATTAAATAATAATGACAAAAGAAAAATAAACCCAACGTACTCAGAAATTGTAGCTGTGATTTTGCGGAGGGAATCTCTCTCGGCGCTGTTGAAAACACAAATGACAACCCGCTTGATTTCGCGGAGGGAATCTCTCTCGGTGCTGTTCAAAACACAAAATGACAACCCGCTTTGTTCAAAACACAAATGATAACCCGCTTGATTTCGCGGAGGGAATCTCTCTCGGCGCTGTTGAAAACACAAATGACAACGTTCCTTTTTTTTTTTGCACTTATATCCCGACCAACATAAGGTCCATTTGTAATACAACATGATAATGTACACTTACAGTGAGTGTACATTATCATGTTGTCCTTAGAGTGACTATCCTCATTTGTTGAAGAAGAAAAGCATTAATGTGGCTGAATAGCAATACATTCAAGTGGCAATTACACAAGGGACAGTCACTATGAGATGTCCTCATTTGTGACTATCCTTACAGTGAGTGTACATTATCATGGTGTCTTTAGAGTGACTGTCCTCATTTGTTGAAGAAGAAAAGCATTAATGTGGTTGAATAGCAATACATTCAAGTGGCAATTACACAAGGGACAATCACTGTGAGATGTCCTCATGTGTGACTGTCCTTGTCACAAATGAGGACATCTCACAATGACTGTCCCTTGTGTAATTCAAGTGGCAATTACACAAGGGACAGTCACTGTGAGATGTCCTCATTTGTGACTGTCCTTACAGTGAGTGTACATTATCATGTTGTCTTTAGAGTGACTGTCCTCATTTGTTGAAGAAGAAAAGCATTAATGTGGTTCAATAGCAATACATTCAAGTGGCAATTACACAAGGGACAATCGATCACTGTGAGATGTCCTCATGTGTGACTATCCTTGTCACAAATGAGGACATCTCACAATGACTGTCCCTTCTGTAATTGCCACTTGAATGAGGACAGTCACTGTAAAGACAACATGATAATGTACACATACAATGAGTGTACATTATCATGTTGTCTTTACAGTGGCTGCCCTCATGTTGTTTATTCTTCTCTGTAGATGCTACTATGTGCTAGGGAACTTCTTAGAACTGTTGGTATATTCTTACAACTTGTTACACCTGGGATATTCTTCTCTGTAGATGCTACTGTGTGCTGGGGTCCAAACGGGCCCATAAATGTGGTTGAATAGCAATACATTCAAGTGGCAATTACACAAGGGACAGTCACTGTGAGATGTCCTCATGTGTGACTGTCCTTGTCACAAATGAGGACATCTCACAGTGACTGTCCCTTGTGTAATTGCCACTTGAATGAGGACAGTCACTGTAAAGACAACATGATAATGTACACAAGTACCGTGAAGGTAGTTGCAAGTTACGGCTGTTTCATTGCATACCCGAAACAATGAAGATGTTACGGTCCAGAAAACGTTTGTGCTTGAAAGATGAACAAATAAAATTAAACTTCTAAATAACCAGAGCCGCTAACAATAAATTCAACATAGATATGTCCTCATTTCTGGGTATTTTAGCTCTGTAACAGCTGAATACCAGATTACATAATAATGACAAAAGAAAAATAAACCCAACGTACTCAGAAATTGTAGCTGTGATTTCGCGGAGGGAATCTCTCTCGGCACTGTTGAAAATACAAATGACAACGTTTCTCTACATTATCATGTTGCCTTTACAGTGACTGTCCCTTGTGTAATTGCCACTTGAAGGAGGACAGTCACTGTAAAGACAACATGATAATGTACACTTACAGCCCGTGTACATTATCATGTTGTCTTTAGAGTGACTATCCTCATTTGTTGAAGAAGAAAAGCATTAATGTGGCTGAATAGCTATACATTCAAGTGGCAATCACACAAGGGACAGTCACTGTGAGATGTCCTCATTTGTGACTGTCCTTACAGTGAGTGTACATTATCATGTTGTCTTTAGAGTGACTATCCTCATTTGTTGAAGAAGAAAACCATTAATGTGGTTCAATAGCAATACATTCAAGTGGCAATTACACAAGGGACAATCGATCACTGTGAGATGTCCTCATGTGTGACTATCCTTGTCACAAATGAGGACATCTCACAATGACTGTCCCTTGTGTAATTCAAGTGGCAATTACACAAGGGACAGTCACTGTGAGATGTCCTCATTTGTGACTGTCCTTACAATGAGTGTACATTATCATGTTGTCTTTAGAGTGACTGTCCTCATTTGTTGAAGAAGAAAAGCATTAATGTGGTTCAATAGCAATACATTCAAGTGGCAATTACACAAGGGACAATCGATCACTGTGAGATGTCCTCATGTGTGACTATCCTTGTCACAAATGAGGACATCTCACAATGACTGTCCCTTCTGTAATTGCCACTTGAATGAGGACAGTCACTGTAAAGACAACATGATAATGTACACATACAATGAGTGTACATTATCATGTTATCTTTACAGTGGCTGCCCTCATGTTGTATATTCTTCTCTGTAGATGCTACTATGTGCTAGGGAACTTCTTAGAACTGTTGGTATATTCTTACAACTTGTTACACCTGGGATATTCTTCTCTGTAGATACTACTGTGTGCTGGGGTCCAAACGGGCCCATAAATGTGGTTGAATAGCAATACATTCAAGTGGCAATTACACAAGGGACAGTCACTGTGAGATGTCCTCGTGTGACTGTCCTTGTCACAAATGAGGACATCTCACAGTGACTGTCCCTTGTGTAATTGCCACTTGAATGAGGACAGTCACTGTAAAGACAACATGATAATGTACACAAGTACCGTGAAGGTAGTTGTAAGTTACGGCTGTTTCATTGCATACCCGAAACAATGAAGATGTTACAGTCCAGAAAATGTTTGTGCTTGAAAGATGAACAAATAAAATTAAACTTCTAAATAACCAGAGCCGCTAACAATAAATTCAACACAGATATGTCCTCATTTCTGGGTATTTTAGCTCTGTAACAGCTGAATACCAGATTACATAATAATGGCAAAAGAAAAATAAACCCAACGTACTCAGAAATTGTAGCTGTGATTTCGCGGAGGGAATCTCTCTCGGCACTGTTGAAAATACAAATGACAATGTTTCTCTACATTATCATGTTGCCTTTACAGTGACTGTCCCTTGTGTAATTGCCACTTGAAGGAGGACAGTCACTGTAAAGACAACATGATAATGTACACTTACAGCCCGTGTACATTATCATGTTGTCTTTAGAGTGACTATCCTCATTTGTTGAAGAAGAAAAGCATTAATGTGGCTGAATAGCAATACATTCAAGTGGCAATTACACAAGGGACAGTCACTGTGAGATGTCGTCATTTGTGACTATCCTTACAGTGAGTGTACATTATCATGTTGTCTTTAAAGTGACTGTCCTCATTTGTTGAAGGAAAAAAGCATTAATGTGGTTCATTAGCAATGTATTCCCAGCATCTGTACCTGCATCTCTCTTATATACTACAAGTTACTTGCCATCAGAAATTGCAGTTCCCTCACGTGACATTGATGGTGAAGTGTTCTTTTCAAAACCATCATCTGTGGTTACCAATGCTCCTGTTTTAGGCAATAAGTTTGTTGCATTCCATGAGCCATTGGTCAAGTTTCTTCTACGAGCTTCTGATGCCTCAAAATCTAAGCAGCGCCTACGCATGCCTCATTGTGGTTGATTATCATTCTGTACATGAATTATAATGAGTAATCAGTTTTGGGCCTTGGAATCTTGTATGTAACATGCACAGGAATTTCATGGCTAAATGAATCTATTTAAAAGCATCAACTTTTCTTACATGATGCTGGATACATAAGTAGAACAAGCGTATATCAAATTGGAAGCAATCAGAACTCCATAATGACATATTATTTAGAGTACTCTTCAGTTTAAGTAATAATGCATATATTGACACTGTAAAGACAACATGATAATGTACACTCACTGTAAAGACAACATGATAATGTACACTCACTGTAAGGACAGTCACAAATGAGGACATCTCACAGTGACTGTCCCTAGTGTAATTGCCACTTGAATGTATTGCTATTCAGCCACATTAATGCTTTTCTTCTTCAACAAATGAGGATAGTCACTGTAAAGACAACATGATAATGTACACTCACTGTGAGTGTACATTATCATGTTGTCTTTACAGTGACTATCCTCATTTGTTGAAGAAGAAAAGCATTAATGTGGCTGAATAGCAATACATTCAAGTGGCAATTACACTAGGGACAGTCACTGTGAGATGTCCTCATTTGTGACTGTCCTTACAGTGAGTGTACATTATCATGTTGTCTTTACAGTGGCTGTCCTCATTTGTTGAAAGAAAAAAGCATTAATGTGGTTCATAAGCAATGTATTAAATTAATTTTTTTTTTTAATCCACCCACGGGTGTCGCAATTGCGACGGAAACCCGTCGCAATGCGATGCAGGTGCCCGTCGCAATTGCTTGGGAGGTCCGTCGCGATTGCGACGGCCCTCCGAAGCCATGCGACGGGGGGGCGACGGCCATGCCACTTCTTAAATCTTAGCCACATTGCGACGGATAGGTGTCGCAATTGCGACGGATACCCATAGACGTCGCAATTTGCGACTAAAAAATAGCGACGTCTATGGGTGTTGCTATTGCGACACATAGCTGTCGCAATTGCGACACATAGCCGTCGCAAAATGACCCAAAATGTATTAGTGAACCCCAGCTCATAAATTTGAGCTTATCACATCACAAGAAAACTAACTCGATGAATGCCATCTGTTAAATGAAGTACTTCGCCAAAATCGAAACCTGCAACCATTTATTTCCCACTCCACTTCGACAACCCACTAACCATAACCGAAAGTTAAGCTACGTAAAGGCTTAGCTCAAGTGCCAAGTCAATTAAACTACATTCGATCACTTGACAATTTTGAAAATGCATAGCAAACAAAACTATTAACTTGTTAACTTCTAACACACCCATAACAAATTAAACATAGCTACTAACAACCAACTAACACTAGTTTAGGCATACTAACATCAAATTTCAAACTTAAAGAAATAAGAATTAACTAATAATTTAAATATAATGTTTTATAATTTATATATATATATTGTTTAAGCAAACTAGAATAATAAAGAATATATACATATGCCACCATTTATCGCATAACAAAATATAATGAAATTACGAATGAGATCGTCAGAAACCAATCTGAACATACATATAGATATGTATTTATATATGTTAATGAATTAAACTGATTCTAAAATGTCTAACACAAATCTTTTTTTTTTTTTTTTTATCCAACAATCAAAATAGAACGTGATAGGACAATAGAAACTGACTAAAAAAATCTCAACACAATAGAATACCAGAAGCAGTAATTAACAGAAATATAATAAACAAGAACACTTAATAATCAGTTTATGATTCCAAAACACTTTGAAACCACTAACTACATACACACACACTTCTAAATTCTGAGAAGTATCAAAATGGTCCTGCAATTCTCACAGATTCTTAAACATAAAGGACAGGAATGATAAACAGATAAACTGAACATAACACAAAATAAGGTCACTAAAACTGATATCAACAGGGGCATGACAATACATATATATATCTATATATATATACATATACATATACATATATGTACATATACATACATATATATATATATATATATGTATATGTATATGTACATATATATATATATATATATATATATGTATACATATATATATATATATATATATGTATACATATATATATATATATATATATATGTATACATATATATATACATATATATATATATGTACATATACATATATATATATATATATATATATATATATATATATATACATATACATATATATATATATGTACATATACATATATATATATATATATATATATATATATATATATATATATATATATATATATATATATATATGTATATATATATACATATATATATATATATACAGATATATATATATATATATATATATGTGTGTGTGTGTGTGTGTGTGTGTACATATATATATATATATATATATATATATATATATATATATATTATGCCTAAAGAAATAAAATAATAATAATATTCATTAGTTTTGGGAGTTGGGAAAGTTAAAAATATATATATATATTAAAAACACATTATTGAAGGAAAGTTTGTTTTTTTTAAAAAAATATATTAAAAAAAATTGTAAAGGTGAGTGGGAGGCGGGGGCCACCACCTCTCCCCACCTCCCTTGGCGGCGTGCGAGGCAGGCCAGGCCTACCAACGGTACCTGAGGGTACCGCGCAACAGGCACTAACTGCCACCTATCGTCGGTACAGTAGGTACCATGCGGCAGGGGGGTTGTGGGGACCAGCCCCGCCCCCCAACGCACTTTTAATTATTTAATGTTTTTTTTTAAAAAAACAACAAATTTATTTTTATTTTATATTGTTATTTTATTTAATTTTGTATATTACTTTACTTAATTTAATTTATTAATTTGTTTATTAGTTTTAATGTATATTTATTTTGTTGGTTAAATTTTAATTAATATATTAAAAAAATTAATTAATTTTTTAATTAATATAAATTTTGTAAATTAATTAATATGAAATTTGTTGTATATTTAATTCAAGTTTAATTAATATATATTTAAATTCAAATTTTGAATGACTTAATTTTATAATGTATTTTAGAATACCTTGTATCATATAGTCATTTTGTATTTATTTTAGTTAGAGGAAATTTTGATTCTTAATTTAATCATTTGAATTGAAATTCATAATTTAGATTTTATATAAATCTAAAATTAGATTAAAACTATATGATTTAGTTAGAATTTAATAAACATTTAGTGTTTTTTTAATAGTTGGTTTAGTTAGATAGAACTTGGCATATAGTTTTCGTGTGCTTAGGTTTCTATAATATTTGATTTGTAATTTGAGAATTCAATCGAACTAGACCTAATGTGTTACTATTTAAATGTGACGTGTGTATATGCATGCCTAGGTTAAACAGGGTACATATATTTTGCGTTTTGTGATAAATTTAATTGTGAATCATATTGGCATACGAACTTAACAAGTGTTTAGTTTTATACTGAAATTGGGCACTATGTTGGATTCTTAGGTACTCCTTGGGAAATTTGCTTTACTTAGGTTATTATTGGAATGATTATTTTCAGAATTTCCTAGTAGATCTTGTTATTTATATACTTGAATTCAAATATGATGAATATGGAATGTATTTGATCATGGTTTTATTTCAGTTTGAAATGGCGTGAGTGATGTATTCTTCGTGTCTTCTTTTACGCTATGGGTTGTCGGGTACTAGAAGACCTAGGGGAATACAGAGGCTGGGGTATGAGTCAGATGTTCATGTTATCAGTTATGTTTGGTGTGAGTGTACTTTATCTGATTATCACTCCTATTTGACCATTGGGCTCATGTTATATTGCATTTTGTTTGTGGTATCTCTGTAACCATATCTAGTTCTTTTGTGTGAATATGGATATGAGGTTAGGTAGTTGTATACCTGATTATATCTAGGAGAGATCTATGAGCCTAGGGTAGTTTACCTTGACATATAGTAGGAGGTGGCTTGCAATAAGCATCGGGGCCCACAAGTGGCTGCCAGGATCACTTATTGTAAGTATCAGTAATCAAGTGATAACCTAATATAATTAAGGGGTATTTAAATGAGCCTAAAAAGACAAAAGTCCTCACCCATGCTTGAGTGCTAGTACAGGCTAAGATGGTGTTGAGAAGATGACTAGCCCCCTTTTAAGGGATGAGTTGGCATAGTTGATGACTTCGTCTGTACGAGAGGTCATTGATGTCGTGTATGGTCACTTGGGTGCCAGGATCTAGAGAGATTACTCAGACAAAACTCAAGGGTTAGACGTACATGATGACACCTTCCTATGCATAGTCTGGTTATTCTACATGTGTCGGTTGCCTTTGGATTAGTGAGTTGTACCTATTACTTTATTATGCTTCCCTTGAGTTAGGATGCTTTCAGGGTCCTTTTTCTTAGAGTATATCCTTGTTTTGTATTGGTTATCCAATTGGGGTTTGTGGTTATCTCCTCAGCACGATGGGGTAGGCCTTTGTGGTTCTACACGGATGGGTGGTAGTGATTCTTTACCATTTGAGATTCGACATCCTAGTGCCGGTGCTTGATGGTGATTTCACAGATGGATTCCTTTTGATGCTTCTTCATTGATGTTTCTTTCTTATTTTCATTAGTTGTAATCATGTATTAGTGTATCGCATGTGATACCTAATCTGGACATTGTTTTATCATAGTTAGATTTATTACTACATACCCTATGACATGTGCAGTGGATGTCAGTTTATGTATATGTCATGGATGTCAATGAGAATTGTTTTTATTGTTATACCATGTAATTTTAATTTATATGTTATGGAATCTTTTGTTATCTTTCTTTAGTTGTGTTTTGTTCTTAAGTAATTCTACATCATGGAACCCTTGAGTCTTGTAATCTATGATGGATGTTGTTTCAATGTGAGTAAATGGTAATTGCTTTTGCATTGTTTTTTATCTTGTTTGTTAACTATAGAAAAAAAACTATTCACCAAACTTAGAAGCATGTTTTAGGTTAACTTCTCTTGGGTTCCCTGGCGGGGTGTTACACCGCCCTCTACATGTCAGCTCTATTTAGTGCATTTTGCATTAGTTTCAACTTTATTGTCTACATTTTATTGACAAATGATTATCATTTATTACTAGTTTATCGTAGTGATCTATCCCCTATTTTGTTCATTTACCTTACCATGAGCTTGATAAGCTTATAGACTTTTTCATCTCCTTCTTGATAGCAAGTACCATTCTGGTTTCATTTGTTATTTGACCATTGTAAGAAGACCACAAGAATATTAACAAAAGGTGGAGCCTCTTTTTGTTTGTCAACTCCCAAATCACATTGAATAAAATGAATTTGTCACAGGCTCATTGATGGCTAGGCCTTATTTATTTATTTATTTATCTATTGAATCCATATTATTTCCTTGATCAGCCACTCTATCTTTTGGGCATGTTTTTTTGACCCAATCACAAGTTGTGGAGGTCGCTTATTTCTATTGAATCTGCACTTCAACACCAAGTATATCTTTTAGCAAAACCACCTTCTATACATTCAGAGGCAGGATTTTCTTTTGGATTCATTGCAAGAATGAGCATTTATTTACTTATACAACAAGCTTTGTAAGGTAGATGGTTTTTTGTGTGGTGAATTTCTGAGCTCACTATAGATCATCCCATCAAATCCTTTGGGTGGTGTGTCCTTTCTCATTGGACAATTTATTTCTTCATTGGATCATATTTGATATCTTTGATGTAGTTTTATGCAAATACTTTTTATCTGATTCATGCACAACAAAGAGGAGTGGTGGGACCATGGTTTGAAGTTTTTTTGAGCAATTTTTGGGATATTTAGTCCCCACATTGGAAAAGTAGATGAGTCTTTTTGTTATTTATATAGGTTAGTGGCCTTGTAGCTTGGTGTTAACATAGTCTCACATGGTTGGAAGAAGCTTGTTGTTGCGCATGTGGTTGGCTCTTGGACTTCAAGAACATTATTTGTGTTCCAAGCAAGGCTATGGTCACATGAACAACATGTGTTAAGTTCTTGATTGCCTATTTTTTCCCCAAAGTTTTCCCCAAAGTGTCTTTTATAAGGAAAATCTCCAAACTTGCACAACTTTTACAAATAGTTTATTTTTGGTGAACCATATATCACTAGAAAGCTCTTTTTGCCAACTTCATCGTTAGTTGAGGTATATTCTTGTTTGTTACTCCATTTACTCTGTTGAAGTTTCATATTGGTTCTACTCTATTTCTTATGAACGAAGGAGTTGATTATTGAATTGTGAGGGAAACTTTGTTGCATTCTCTTGTTTCATCATGGATTTGCCTAAAAGTAGAGATTCTTAATCCATTAAAATTATCATAAGTGGAAATCCAAAATGGAGGTTTTGTTGTTCAAATTCAAATTGAAGCGAATTGGACATAAGTGCTACAAAAAAAGAGAAAATGGTTTGATCGGAAGAGATGAAGCTCTTGATACTCTCATTATGTCTATTTCTCCTTATTTGAGATATCATATGGTATCTTGTAAAAATCCTAATGAAATTTGGAATACCTAAGAGAGTCTTTTGGTAAGCCAAATAAGATAAGGAAGTTTAGATTGGAAAAAGAACTAATGCGTCTTGATCGAAGGCATTTTGATGATATTTAGGATTTCTTCACAAGCTTAACTCTCTTAGATTGTTGTTGAAAGAATGTGGGGTTATAAAAGAGGATGTACAGTTGGTTATCTCTATTCTTTCTAGACTAGGTCCTAATTACTCAATATTTATTTTTGCATTTTATACTACTATGGTTTCTCTAGATAGTGTACACACAACACCTTCTCTTGATGGTTTTGTGACATGACTCACAAGGGAACAAGAAAATTTGGCACATATGGGAAAATAGACACCTTCAAGGTTTTAAGAATTTCTTGTAAAAGATCTATATCCCAAGGCGTCAAGTGGAAAGGACAAGAAACTGAATAAGGAATCTAAGTCTAATGAGAGTTAAGGATCCTCCTTCACAACCTAATCTTGAGTCCAAAACCTCTTCTAAAGAGAAAACATAAGAAAAGAAGATAATGAAATGTGCCCATTGCAAGAATTTATGACATGATGGTCATTGGTGTTATCCTAAGAAGATTGATGAACTTAAATACCTTCTTCAAAAGCACACCTTGCTACCCTCATCAGTGCCTCCATCTTCTTCTTTAGCTTCACAATTGACAACATCTTCTTCCACACAATCAAGAATTGGAGGATTTGTATATGGGAAAGATAAATCACTCGTGGATTCCTCTATTCATGAGAATGGAAAATGGCTTCTTGATTCAGGTGCATCACAACATATGGCATCTTCTATGGATATGTTTTCTTCCTTTGAGCTTTGTATTTCACCTAACATTTTGATGGGTAACAATACATACATGAAGGTTTGTGGCAAAGGATCTATTGATATGGGTGAGGGATTTTTCAATGATGTTCTATATGTACCCTCCTTGACCACTAATCTCCTTTCAAATTATCAAATTACTCATGGCACACAAGGCAAGATAGTGGAGTTCACTACTGATCATGTATACATTAGATATATGGAGACTAGAGAGATCATCGGAATAGGTGTGGTTGATCATGCATCTCAATTGAATTCCTTTTCTCATTTTTCTCCTAATGATGATGATGTTCCTTTGGATGATGTCCACACCCTTATTCCAAGGGTGAATCATATTTGTGATAATTTTGGTCACTTGAACCTTGGTGTTCTTTTGATTAATGTTGAGCTTCCTCCCCCTTCTACATCTGCTTCTTCTATTTGAAAAATTGCTTCTATTAAGAAAGTTAATCAGTGTTCAAGATCTGCTTCTATTTGGCAAGTATTGCAAACTTTTTTGTGGACTCATCTTGCAGATTGGGGGGACATACATGAAGGAATTTATCTTCTCTTTGATGATAGTTTTAGTACTATTTTTTATTCTTCTTTGGAGATTGACATTTATGAGTTTTATCATTCACTTGATTTGTCACATTTCTTGGTTGAGTTTCATCATGATTATATGTGGTGGATTGTTTGTGGTTGGACACTCCTAATTAGTTTTTAGAGATTCCTATTTGGAGTCTTTCTTCCTCCTTTTAGTTGGACATGGAGTGGCTTCCTCATCATTCGATGGACTTCTTTCTTCCTAAGGGGAGATTTGTTGCTTGTAGGCATTGGATCATCTTTTGTTTGCAGCCATTCTTCATCTACATTGGAGCTTCTTCATTATGCGGGGAAATCTTCTCTCCCTTTTTCCTTCCAAATGGAGGGATCATTGATTGTATATACAAGATTTAGGTAGTCCTTGGGGGCTATGATTGATTCATTCATGCATCCTTGTATCATCTTGTGTTTCTTTTCTCTTTTGGAAAGGATTTTTTTCCCATACGGTTTTCTCCTTTTCTCTGCTTGTGAGATATTTCATTGCATTTGCATTGTACATGAGTACCAAAAATGGTTGCAGATTTGGGACCCATATTGCATCTCACTCATACTGTATAATAATCTTCTCCCTAGGTTGCACTTAAGGGAGGGTGTCAGAGTACATGGGTTTTTATCATTTAATCATACTTAAGTTTATGTAGGTGTTATTTATTATGCATTTTAATTTTTATATTTTGTGGAAGTTAGTTGCTAGTTATCTACCAGGTCTCTCCCTCCTTGCCTTTATAAGCAAGGTTATGTGCATTATTCTAGGCATCTCAAATATAATTCATCTTTCTAGTGAAATATTTCTCTCTGAGAAAGTCACATTGCAGGTTGATGTTCCTAGGGGGTTGATTTCTCCAATATGAACAAACCTCAACCAAAAAAATGCCAAAGATTGATTCTCTTATTAGAAAAATGAAAAACCCATGCTTCAAGATGAGGTAATCCCAATTTTGTTTCAAAGGCTAAAATATACCAAATAAAGATTTTCACTAATGCCAACAAATTGTACAAATATATAATATAAGATTTTGAACGTGGCATAGTCAATATTTCAAAGCTAAGAAACATTAAAAAAAGATAGATAAAAGAAAATCAAAATGCTTTAGTGTAAATTAAGATGTCATAACTAACAAAACAAGATTGTTTATCTGCAAGAAAAGATTATATGCTTGATATAAAGAGCATACTCGGCACAAGTCTCTCTTTCTTGTTCTGATTTTCAAAATAACCTGCCAAACAAGAAAATAAGTTGTCTTTAGAATATAGAATTATAAACAAACTTTATATTATGAAAAGAAAAAATTGTTGTAAAAGCCTACAATAAGTCTATGTTGGCAGTACCAAATAAAGAGATGGTATACTTGTATGGCATGAAAGAGCTTAATCTAGCATCATCTACAAGAAATCCCATACGCTTGTATATTCATCCAGATTCTTTTCATTTTCAATTTCATCTTCACACTCTTCTTTGGATGGTTCCTCACAAGTAGGTTGAACATCTGTATTTGCAGTCCTTTTCATTGGATTTCTGTCAGTAATATTGATAACATCGAGAATCTTTTTGTTGATGCAAGACAACAATGTTTCTTGACACAACTCTTTGAGAGCTAGTCCAACAATATGGGCACATTCTTCTTTGAAATTCATGTCATTTGATGACATGATTAAACCAGAAATAGATCTAGACAAATATGGGGCATATGTTTTCATCTGTAGGTTCATAAATCGTTAATAGCCACAAATGCATACAAGATACTGAGTAGAAGATTTTAGTTATCGAGTGAAGTTAACCGAAATTAAGTTGAAGAAAAGAAGTTAGTCACTGAGAAAGGAACATAAATTAAATACAAGGATTAAAATGAAATTTAATGATGAGCTACAATATTCTAATGGTGAGGAAGAGTTAGTTGAAGAGATCTATGATCAAGAAAATTCAAGGTGATGATCTATGGTACAGATCTAAGTGGAAAAAAGAGAAGATACAAGTTCCAATAAAGTTCAAGTTCTGAGGTGATGATAAAATGTTTTCTAAGCTCTAAATTCATTGAATTAAGTTATAAGGATGATCAAACGATTGAAATTAATCAAAGGAAAATGTAATAAATGAGATTAAGCGGTTAAAAAAGTCTATATAAAAGATGAAATTGTATGGACAAAAGGATGAAAAGTTGAATGGTTGATGAGTCATTGACTGATGCTGTGAAGAAGGAAAAGGTGGAATTTTGAGTCAAAAATCTGAGTTTGATGAAGTATTGAAGCCAGTGAAAAGTGAAGGATTGAAGTGAAGACAAAGAGCGCACAAAGGATTTGATTAAGAAAAGGTAGTTGGAAATTTACAGATCAATTTATTCACTATTTCTTATTAAAAATCTTAATAGAAAAATCTATTAAGTGAGTAGAATTAATAGTCTTATTTTAAATCCTTGCAAGAGCTAAAACTCTAAAGAGAGTGTTTGAAGACCTTTAACTGGGCCAATCCTAATAGGGTGAAGATCCTAACAGATCTAAGGAAAATCCCCTAACAAGGTCACATTTAACAATGTGCATTGTAATCTTTAACTAGATTGGCTTTTGACCGAGCATACTTCAGAAGAGTATTTATTTAGTCGGTGACAATTCCCACAGTGGTTTTTCCCAAATTGGGTCTCCACATTAAATAATGGTTTTATATGTGTTGAATGATTATTGTGAATGTTATTACTTATTGATAAAGTTAATTTACTGTTATCAGTAATGTTGAAGTGTGTTTGACCGTGTTAACACCAAGTTGAATCAGAGAAAGTTATTAAGGTACAAAGAATTAAGTATTACTAATTCACCCACCCTCTCCATAATCTAACAGAACCAACTCACTTTGGTGGTCTACCCTTGAATAGGATACCCACAACTTATGAGTAGTCTCATTTTGCACATTATTGCAGACATTTTAGCTGTGCATTAGGCACAATCATTTCTGATAATAGTTAAGTCATAAAATTTTAATACGAAAGCCATTTCCTTAGTATAAGGTTTAAGGAAGTTGATTTATAATGATGAAAATGGTATCAAGTTGTTAGAAGCTATTTCCCATCTTTTTTATAGTACTGTTAAACCTCTCAAGGAATATGCTCAAGGTCTAGGATTAACTTAACCTCCTCTTAGTGTTGAGACTTCCCTTCCCATTCCCACCTCTTTACCTAGTATTTCTACTTATGCTCCACCTCTCATGACTACATCTATTTCAAATATCAATTCTACACATATTAGTCTTGGAAGATTTCCTAATCCTATTTTTCCTTCTTCAAGTATTCTATGTATTTCACAAACTTCATCCATGCCTACCTACAAAAATGTTCCATTTTCATATTCTAATGTTCTTTTTATTTCCCATATTGTCCCAATATTTCAAGTATGTCTCATACTAACCTCTCCACTAAATCCACTATCAATAGGATTTCTCAAACCATTTCATCCTTAAAACAACAAATTGCCTCTATGAATCAATCCAAATTCTTGACACTCCTACATGTGACATTCCTATCCCTTTATCCTTGTACATTATCCATGTTGTTTTTTGGGATTATGGAAAGGTGAGTTACTGAGAGGGGAGGGGTGAATCAATAATCCTAAAAAAAATTTGATATTAATCCTTGTGATAATGTCTTTCATTAACCGACTATCATATTTAACATTGCCATTCATTCATAACATAACTAAAATATGAAATGCTTCAAATCTAATAAGTAAACATTCATGAAAATTCTTACATTTGACACATATATTTTGTTATCGTAGAAACCCTTGTTAGAAAGTAAACACTGTGGTGGGGATGACACCCACAAAGCTTCACTATTGCAATAATAAAGTTTCTTGTTAGGGCTTACAATGTTTGATCACTTTTGATGATCTTACCCTATTAGGAGTAACATTTAAGACCTGTTAAGATCTACCTTGTTAGAGGATTTTAGCAACATTGTTAAGTGTGCACTCAATTAAGATATTTAAAAAAGACAGTTAGGTCTACTCTGTTAAGAGATTTTGTCTGCCATAATTGTTAGAAAGTAACAGTAATTGATCTGGATGTAGCAACTTACTTTGTTGAATATCAGATCTTTTTAGTCCTTAACTGATATCACCTTTCTGTGATAGATTTGTCCTTCAAATAATGCTCGGTAGCCTCTGGTCTTCTTCTGATGTGTTAATACAATATGACATCTTGACAATTCTTATATCATAAAGATTTGACCTAATTAGGGTTATGGAATCATCTAGAAAACATTAGATCAATGATCCATATGAATGACCTAAATAAAAATTGCATAGATATTATCATCAATCAATTATTACATCTCCAATAAATCTTTACCTCAATTTATGTAAACCATTTTCTATCTCGGTATAAACCATTTGCCTTATTTTCAATGCCATTCTAAAATTCTATGTCAATCTTGTATTACTCGGTAAATACTGCATACCTATCTTGATAAAATGATGATGCTCAGTAAACATGTATACTTTGTAATCATATGGCTCAGTGTCTATGCTCAGTTAACTTGTCTTCTTTCTTGTGCTCTGCTCGGTTACTATACTTAGTGTTTTGACCGACTAGTCTATTTTCTTCCCTTACCGACTATATGTGTGACACTAATGAAAGATCTTAATGTAATTATGTGTAACATTCTCCCCCTTTGGCATTAGTGACAAAAACATATATGTATGCCATAATCAAAATCTTTCAAAAATTTCAAAACTTGTATACTTCAAAAAATTTGTAGAATCCCCTTGTCAATGTGATCTTGGTGTAAAGTGCATACTATACTATATACATATAGTTTTCACCCTTTTTTGATAATAATGCCAAAAATGTGTACTTACATCTTGTTAAAAATATTCTGGTGGGTTTTCTTAAGGTTGACCAAGCTATTTTCTCATTCCTCTTTTAGACTCTCTAGAGCAATTTGTTCTAGGCCTACCTAGGCATGTATATCAAAAATATGATCTACAACTGATAGTTCTAGGGTGGCAAATAACTCTTTTGCCTTCTTAACATGCATTTGCATCGCCTCTATGTGCGGTAATAAATTAGCCTGTAGCTCAGTTATCTGATCCTTTATTTTATCCTCTTCTCTTCTCAATTCATATGTTAACCCCTGTATATGTTTATCCTTTGAATAATGCAATTTGAATGCATGGGGTTCAGTGATTAAACTTTCAACAGTTTTCTACAGGTCTTCATCTAACTTCTTCAACTTTTCATTGATTTTTGTAGTAAAAGAATCTATAGTGCAAAGTTTCTTCAAAACAACAAGTATTTTCTGAATGATTCCTTCTATCTCAGTTACTATTTCAGATAATTTTACCTTATGAATCACCACTACTTGGCTTATCTTCTATGTGATCTTGTACTAAATCTTTGTCTCTTCTCTTTCTTCAATCTTCTTCTCTGCATTGGTTGTAGGAGAATTGATGTTCTTGTTAAGTACTGCAAGTTGGTCAGTGATGGAAGTAGTCTCATCAACATTGACATCCAAGACAACTTGCATCAAAATTTCTTTCACATCCTGTAGCACCTGTTTGTGTTTGCTTTCTTACCTCAACTTCTCCTGAGCTTCTTTTCAGGTGCAAAGTTCTCCATACTTTCATAGAGCTTCTAGGTCCAATGTTCTCAGGTCACATGCATGTATCTCTATCACTTCATCAAGTGTGACCAGACCTTTTCTATGTTTCTTCTTCTTCTTCTTCTTGCTTGATGTCGAGGATTGACCATAGGGAACTAGAGCCTTTTGCTCTAGATTTGACTTTTGTTGCTCAGTTGACACACTTTCTTCTTTGTCCTACCCCTTTTCCATTCCCTCAATGTGAGGTCCTAGGGCTTGTGGCCTTGTGCCAGTAGTAG
>BSBK01002361.1:0-87924 GCA_027943335.1 Chamaecyparis obtusa
TAACACCAACTGTAAATTTCTTATCCACTTTATGAGCATCTACATATTTCTTGTGCCTATCCTAAGTTGTGGTCACATGCTCACATATGCCCTCCACTTGATGCTCCATATATCAAATCATATCAGAACCTAACATAATAAGATCCTCTAGTCTATCCTAACTCAAATGCGTATGACAAGGATGACCATACAAGGCCTAAAAAGGTGACATACTAGTCAAACTGTGACACCCATTGTTGTAGGAAAAATTGATGAAATACAAATAGTCCTCCCAGTGAGTCTGCCTATCCATGAAATACACCCTTAACATATCCTCAAGCATCTTAATAACTCTCTCTATCTGACCATTAGTCTCAGGATGATATGTCGAACTAAAATTCAGTTGTGCTCCAAGATCATGTTGCAAGGAAGTCCAAAATGCAAAAGTGCATACTAGATCCCTATCTGATAAAATCCTGCAAGGGATACCATGTAGCCTCATAATATCCTACATAAAGACTCTAGCTACTAAATTTTTTGTATAGGATTCTCTCATAGGAGAAAAGTGTGCCACTTTGGTCAATTGGTCAATAGTAACCATGATGGTATCATGTCTATGGGGAGTCATAGGCAACCTACAATGAAATCCATCGAGATGATATGGTACAGAGCACCAAGGACATGAAGGTGCACTAGGGTCACTATTGGATCCTAGGGAGGTGAAGACGTGACCATGAAGGGTAATTTGGAAATGTAATGAGACCATTTTGGTCATTTAGTGATGTTTGTAATGTTTTTTTGAACATTGTGTAACATGATCATGAATAAAGTTTGTAAGCCTTGTTGGCACATTGAGGCTAGAGAACACTCCTTGGGGTCACTTGATGATCCAAGGGTGGATGAGACTAGCTAAGACCTTTAAGGTCCCTATTGAATGTAATATGGCCATTAGAGCCATTAAAATATGTAAAGTGCACTAGAAAGTGCAAATGATGTAATAGTGCCTTATTGGCAAAATAGGCCTTAAGGGTCACTATGAGGTCTAGATAACCTTAGGAGTATTATTTTGGTTTGGTTTAGAGTTTTTAAGCCTTATAAAATGATATAAGAAAATATGGGACATGTAATGGTCGATTTGACGATGGTAGTTGTCAACTTGACAACTTTTATAAACTTGCAAATTGGAAATAGTTAGTTTTGGGACTGTTGTAGGCAGTTTTTGGGAGTGAAGATGATCTATTAATTGAATATCTATGTGATTTTTGATAGTATGTGGAGTTTTAGTGTGTGGATAACTATTGTAAATGGTTTTGAATCAATAACAAATACATTTTCTTGCACAAACATTATTCTAGCCGTAGAGACACAGTCCTTGTGTTTGTGACTTCAAACTCATTTTATAATGTATTTTTTATTGGGAAATGGATTATATTGATTTTATTTTGAGTATTTATCATTTCCCTACAATTATATTGATGTTTCATTGAGTTTTTAAGCAAGAAATCTATTCATTTCTTGACTGTTTCTAGACTAGTTTTGTGCAATCATCATTGTTCTTTTAAAGTCTCCATGGATAGATAGACTCTCCTGACCTTTGTGGTTAATTTTATTTATGGGAGGAGTCTATTGATGTTTATTATATCATTTTATAGTGTTTAAATTCAGGGATGTGTAGGGTAGTGCAGAGGAGAGACCACAAGATGGTGTAATTTGTTGATTGAAGATGCATTAAATAGCACCAACAATTGTTGTGAGCATATACTTTGAAGGATGAGTATATTTTATGGTGGATCTTGTCTATTTGGATCCATGTGGATGTTTTATGTCCCTTGGGAGGATCTGGAGAAGTTTTCAAGAGTCCTTGTGAGGAAGCCCTAGCCTAATGACCCTAGGAGTGAGGGTTTGATGCCTAGAAGAATAGGTGAATGTTGATACCCTAATAACTTGATAATATGATGTTTTTATCCATGATATGAGACTATTTCATGGTTTGGGATCAAAGGGGAAAGTTCATGTATGAGTTTCTTTGTAAATGGGTGCAAATTAGGCCTATTTGGTTGATGCAGGGGTAGTGGATCTGTGAGTTGGTCCAAAGTAACATACCTTGGGTTTGGGATATTTTTTGAGGAATTGAAAGGGTATCTAAATATTTCAAGATTTTCCTTATTGATTTTGGGAAGTATGGAGTTAAGGGAAGATAACTGGTTTGACTGGGCTATAAGGGGATTGGGCTCTTGGAGGGAGTTGTATAGAAAAAAATATTGACCAGACTTGGAGACCTAGTTGAACATGATTGATAGGTCATGTTATGATTTTCTAAGGTGCTAGAACAAGTGGAGAAACCTTGCAACAAGACTTGGCAAGTTGGAGGCAGTAGGTGCAAGGGAATGGCCTAGGAAGTGGATCCTAGAATGAAGATTTGATGTGAGAAGTTGTATCTCACATGTTTATGGTTGATTTATCCCACTAATCAGGGTATTGGGCCAAGATAAGATCACACCCCTCTGTATCATGATATTTCATTTCCACGATGGAGCGAGATTAGGCTATAAAAGTCCTACTAGATGCATCTTCTTGACACTTGGAGTTGTTAAAGGTCCACATGCATCTTCTTGACACTTAGATGTGTCGAGTAAGGTGCACATGAGCCTTAGATAAAATTAAGGTACAAAGATCATCTAATATATCACAAAATACTACCCGACTCCAAAAAATAGCCTGAAAACCTTTCATCCAAAGGTCTCCTTGATTCAATCTCAGCTCTCACTTCCTTGTACCAAGTATTTGAAGGAAGGGCCTGGAGTATACAACTCTACAAATCTAAACCAAGAGTCAAAGATGATATGTCATGTCTCCTACGAATCAAGGTGTTGGTTACCACATTTTCCTTACCCTGTATATACTTGACCTCAAATTCATACTCATAAAGAAACTCCATTCATTGCCTCTACCTAGCATTTAGATTAGGCTGGGTAAAGATATATTGTAAGCTATGATGATCACTATGAATATCAAATTGATGTCCTAATAGAAAATGTCTCCATTAGACCAGTACATGAAATACTACTGCTAACTCAAAATCATGTGTATGATAGTTCAATTCATGCTCGTTGAGTTTGTGAGATTAATAAGAAATCACATGCCCCTTCTGCATAAGAATCACTCCTAGACCTTCCAAAGAAGCATCAACACACACCATGAAATCACCTATTGGGTTAGGTATTTATAGGATAGGTGCATTAGTCAGACACTTCTTGAGGTTTTGGAAAGCCTCTTCACACTTCCCTAGCCAAACATACTTCTTCCCTTTCCTTTGGAGAGAAGTAATCTGATATAAAACCCTAGATAAGTCTTTAACAAACCTGTGATAGTATCCTGCCAAGCCCATAGAAATGAAAACTATGGATACATTGTTAGGAGTTGGCCAATCTACTATAGCTTTAATCTTGGAAGAATCTACTAAAATACCCTCGCCTAAGATTACATTCCCCCAATATTGAACTTCAGATTGGAAGAATTCACACTTTGCTACATTGGCATACAACTAATTGTCATGAAGATACTGCAATATCAGTCATAAATTTTCCTCATGCTCTTCCATCATTTTAGAATATATCAATATATCATCCAAGAAGATGAGGACAAAATGATCAAGGTAATGATTAAAGACTTCATTAATTTGGCACATGAAAATAGATAGAGCATTTGTCAAACTAAAAGGAATTACTGGGACTCATAATATCGATAGCGAGTGCAAAATGCAATTTTGTGAATATCTACATCCTAAATGTACAACTGATAGTATCCTAACTTGAGATAAATCTTGGAGAATACCTTGGCTCCTTTTATCTGATCAAAGAGATCATCAATCCTTGGAAAAGGGTACATTCTCTTGATTTTTACCTTGTTCAACTGTCTATAGTCGATGCACAAGCATAAAGATCCATCTTTCTTCTTAACAAAGAGTACATGTGATCCCCATGGTGAAACACTTGGATGAATACTACCCTTCACCACAAGATCCTCTAATCGTAACTTAAGCTTGCTCAACTCCTATGTGGTCATCTGATAAGGTACTCTAGATATAGGTTGTGCTCTTGGAACAAGATTAATGTGAAAACCTATATCACGCTTAGGTGGCATACCCAAAATCTCATTAAGAAAGACATTGATTAATTCTTGAAGTATAGGATGTTCAAGAGTCTTTTCCTCTACCTCTCCTTCATCCATCTCATTCATGGTTATAGAAAATACTTGACATCCCTTTCACATATTTTTCTTGAGTTGCATAGTGGAAATCATACGAAGAGATATAGGACGTTGAATTCCCACTATCTCACAATCCTTGCCAACATCATCCTTGCACTTGATTATCTTTTGTCTACAATCAATGCTGGCTCCATGAGAACCTAACCAATCTATTCCAAGATCAACATCATATGATCCCAAAGGAATCACATGAAGGTCAACCATGGTGGTAAATTTACATAGATCCAACTCACATTTATGCACTAGAGATTCTTTCGATATCCTTTCCCCATAGGCTAACTCTACTTGACAATCAATGTCTTTCTTTACTGCCACTAGCCCATATTTCTATACTATAAAGATATAAAAGAATATGTAGCTCCTAAATCAAATAAAATAGAAAGATAAATACCTCTAGTGGCACCTGAAGTCTCTACCACAGTACCCTAATACTTTGCCTAATGATGGTCCACTATTGCAAATACCTTATGAGATCTGTTGGCATCCCCTATAGTAGGCTTAGAAGTTGCAGGTCTCTTTCTTGAAAATTGTGATGCACACTAAGGTCAATTCACTACAATGTGACCATGTTGTCCACATGAGAAGCAACCATTTCCTCTCCCATGAACTCTCCCAATGTAGGGTGCACTAGACTACTGATAACTGCCTCTACTAGCAACTAAATGTATGCTCTGTGCAGGTTGACTAGGATGATTGTGCCTGTTGCACAAAAAGTTATGGAAGTTCTTAGAGTGAGAACCACTGTTATGTGTTGGAGGGTTCATCCCCTTTTACTACTAACTACAAAAGTAGGGAGGAGGTTTCTTGAATTTCCTTGCACCTTGGTTATGATTCCCTCTATAGCCTGAAGGTGTAGGAACACCAGTCTAAACTCCTATCTGACTACCATTCCCTAGAGCCAAATTTGCCTCTACCAAAGCAGCCTTAATAACCACTTCCTTGAGGATTTTGGGTTTGAAAACCTTAACCCCTTTGATGATCCATCCATTGAGTCCCCTACTGAAATGTTGTAACATAAGTGGTGACTGATCACTAAATCCCGCATAGGACCTAAGATCAAAGAAATGAAGCTCGTAATACTTAACAGACATAAATAGTTGCCGCAGATTATGGAGCTCATATGTACGTTGCTGCTGCCACTGATCAAATAAGAATTTTTTCACAAAATTTTTCAAGGAAAAGCTCCCAAGTGAAAGTCTCCATGGTAATTCCTAGTTTCTGCTCCTCAATTTTACACCAAGAAGTTGGAAAACTCTTGAGGCTCATAATGACACATCTTTCCTTAACATTGGTATCAAATTGTTGCATGGCAAAACATTGATCTAAAGAAATGAGCCAAGTCTCTTCCTTGAAACCGGTGCCAAGGCCATTAAAGGAGGAGGTTGTGATCTTAGAATGTCTCTCATTTGATTGGCCTTTACAAATCCTTGATTGAGAGAAATGTCCCCCCCTTTTGGACTTCTAGATCTTTGTCTCTCCTCATTATCAGAATGGTGTGATGCTTCCTGTTTAGCCTTGTCTTGCACATGTAGACATTCTAGTATAGTCTAGAGAATCTACATAGCATTGAGTTCTTCTAAATCACCATGATGTTCATTAACATCCTCTCCCCTTCTCTCCTCAACTCTCTAAATTATAGGAGGGATGGGAATTTTTCTTCTTCCACATTCTCTACTACGACCTCCACTTTGGTGTCTAGCAACAGATTTAGTTTCAGTGACCATCTTTCCTACAACATTCAACAAGGATGGTATAATTAAGACATGAAGAAATCATAAAACAATTGTTTGAAATATAAGAGTGTTGTATGTCTAAGTTTTATTTCATGTTTTAACTATTAGACATCTAATGGGCATAAAAATTCCCAGAGTTCCCAGTGTTTGAAACATGGACTCTGATACCAAGTGTAATGCCCCACCAGGAAACCTAGGAGATATTAACCTAAAACATGTTACTAAGTTTACAATTTTATTTTTCTTAAGAGTTTATAAACAATAATGAATAAACCAGAGGAAGTAAAACATAAAGTCCATATATACACATAAACATAATCTCAATTTTAGATTATAAATCACAATGATTTCTTGACGTAGAAACTATGTAAATATAATTACATCTATTAATTACAATAATCATCTAAGTCATCTACTTATTACATCATAAATACATCTGAAAAATAAAGTATACATAATCTCCAACATCCACTGCAAAATTTACAGTGTATGTGATTATAATTAAATGCAAGGTACAAATAAAGAGAGAATAAGAAAAAGTCTCCAAGAAGATAGGATAGGAAGAAACTGTAACAAGGATAATCCATCACTAGTACAGGACCATCAAAGTCTCAAATGGTAAAATAATCACTACCTCCCGACCACATCGAAACCTATGGTTCTACTCCCACCATGCCGAGGAGATAACATAAGATCCCACTCAAATAATAATACCAAAATCAATCAGGTAAAACTAAGAAAGGGTCCTAGAAGCTCCAATATAAAGGGTACATCTCAAAATCAAAGGTACACATACTAATCTAGAGGTAACCAACACATGTAGGAAACCTAAGATGAAATTAGGGAAGTGTCATCACATATTTCAACCCCTTGGAATGATCTCACTGGACTTTGACTCCCAACTATGATCATATATGGAACCTGAAATCCTCTCATATAGACAAGGATAAACAATCATGCCACACTCACCGTCACTACTAAACATGAACAAATCTTCTCCCACTCCTATCATTATCCTATAATAGCACTCAAGGCATGGGCGAGGAATCCATTATCTTATTAATTCATTTTAAAACCCTATTTAATTATATTATCTTTTGTTTAAGTAACCTGTTAAGACTACCCACATAACCACTTCTGGTCTTTGACACCTCCAAAGCAAGCCACTTCCCCTTTAACACCTAGATAACCTACCCTAGGTTCATAAATCTCAAAACATAACTCAAGGTCATCATAAATCATAATATCCTAATAGGTTGACGCAAAAGATTCCCTTCTAAACTAAAAACAGAAGGAAAGAAAATAAAAACATGCAAAAGAATTTAATAAATAAACTAATTTATAAAATTCTATTACAAAAATTAATTTATTAAATAATCACTAACATACTATAATTACAATTATTGAATTCAATTCTAACACCTAATAAATCAATTTATAATATTATTAAAATAAATTGATTCTAGGTTTAAAAATTACTAAAAGACAATATAATTTCATCATAAGTCTAATTAACATAATCAACTTAATCTCCCAATTCTATTTAATTAAAAACATAAATTATTCATTTATTGCCAAAATAATAATGCCACTGATAAACTATTTCCATTTTAACAATATTACATGCTGACAAAATTAAATATTTAATAAGTATATATACATATACATATATATATACACATGTATACACACACACACACACACACACATGTACATGTGTGTGTGTGTGTGTGTATATACATACATGTGTGTGTGTGTGTGTATATATATATATACATACATATGTATATATACATATACATACACATACACATACATACATACATACATACATATATGTGTGTGTGTGTGTGTGATGTAGCACAACACACTTTGTTAACAATAAAATCGATCACAAGACAAATTTCACAGATTTGAGTCCTTCAATATTTCTCATTCATCACTGACTCCCTCTACAATTCACTGCAAACTCTTAAGTAACCAAAAAACTAGAAAAAACAAGAAATCCAAAAATTACCCTTTTTGGCAATTTTTTCCACAGGTGTTTTTTGCCATATTTGGTAATTTTTGAAACAACACCTAAAAAGCTAAGATTTTCCCTAAACATGCCCTCGACTAAGTTAGAATGAATTGCCAACTAATATCCGAGATTTGATAACATAAACTCAAATTTATTACAAAATAGAACTTTCTAAAAACTAGAGAAAAAACACTAAAAGCTAATTTCGGATCCCGAGATGAAACTTTCAGCTCCCAAAAATGTGCTAAAATGGGCCCCAATCGATCAAAGATCCATTGGTAAAACAAATTCCACCACCTGAGGCACGCACCTGAAAAATCTTAGCAAAAACTTAGACCTGAGTCAAAAGTTATGACCTCCGGAAGTTTCTGTATGAGATTGTGACCTACAGAGGGCCCTGCATCAATGTGTGTGTGTTAACTACAACTGATGTTGATGATGATGAAAATTGATCGAGATCAAAGGTATACAAGATTGTAGAAGGATTAGATTAGTTTTTATTTTGTAATTGATGTCAAACAATTGATTTCTAGTTTATATTGAGTTTCCATATCATTCAGAGCAAGATATAAGTTGAGTAAGTTATTGAAAAAGAAGAAGTGAAAAATTGGGAAGTTGAAGAACTTAATTGGACAAATAATACAAATCAAACAATGATAAGGTAATAATGGTATAATTGTTTTCTATTTTATATTTGATTATATCAAGTCGGTAAAGGAGATTGGACAAGTGAGCAATGAATAAAAGTTAACAAGGCAAAGAAAACAGTCCAGTTACCGAGTAGGAAGAGTTATTCAATAAAAGGAAAGTAAGTTTTAGTAAAGAGAAAGGAAGTCAAGACATTGAGTACTCGGAGTTAGTTACCGAGCGAAGAAAACATAATTTCGGTTTAAGGAAAAGGAGTTAGCCACCAAGCAACTAACAAAAATTAAATATAAGGATCAGAATGACATTTAATGATGAGCCACAATGATCTGGAAGATTCAAGGATGAGGAAGAGTTAGTTGGAGAGATCTACGATAAGGAAAATTCAAGGTAATGATCTATGATAAAGATCTAAGCAATAAAAAGTGAAGGTACAAGTTCCAAGAATGTTGAAGTTCTGAGGTGATGATAAAATGTTTTACTAAGTTTAAAATTCATTTAATTAGTTCAAGAGGATGATCTGAAGGTTGAGAATAAATAGAGGAAAATGTAATAGAGGATATTAAGAAGAAAAGCAGAGTCTATATAAAAGGATGAAATTGAATGGAAAACAAGTTGGCAAGTTGAAAGGTGGATGCATAACCGAGTGATGCAGTGAAGAAGAAAAAGGTTGAAATCTAAGTCTACAAGCCTAAATTGATGAAGTGTTAAGGCTAGTGAGTAGTGAAGGAAAGAAGTGAAGACAAAGAGTGCATAAGAAATCCGAATAACCAAGAGGTAGTTGTAGATTTGTAGATAAAATTCTATATTGTTTTTTATTAAGGACAACAGGTTTTAATGGGGCCCTGCAACCCTTACAGAATTAAAAGTTTAACATAGATAAAGCATTAAAAGTATACAACAACAAGATAGCCATAGCAAAAAATAACAGTTCGCCAGCAGACAGCAAGCTAAAAACCAGAAAATAGATTCAGGGACAGAAACAAAAAAACTAGGACAAGCCCAAAGCCAAGAGAAAAGCTCAAGAAAATTCTCTAAGAATCTCCGCCACACAAATCTTGAGCTCAGATGCCCTATCAGTCACCTCCTTGAGGTCTAACAAATCTTTATCAGGTTCCTAGGTGTCCTTCTTCATTGTGTTAGATCTGGTCCTCTTCCTCGGGCCTTCCTCCGGAGACTTATCTTTGCCACTGTTGGGAGATTCCTCCTTGCTACCCCTGTGTTCCTCAATTTTGCTAATCAACACCTTTATGTTTTCGTTAGAAGCTTTAAGAATGTTGTAGATTTTTTCAACAATTTTCTACAAGGTTCCCTCCATGCTCTTAACTCTATTCTTCACTTCATCCACTCTGTTTTCCATATCATTCTTCTCCTTAGTAAACCTATTCTTGTTGCTACAATTCTCCCTCTCCAGTCTGCCCACCCTGTCCACCCTGTATTTTAACTCCTAGATTTCTTTATAAGTCCATTTAGTAGTTCTATAGCTATCAATAACATTGTTTTTAGCATTATTGAGCACATCCATCTCAGGGTTTTCTTTTGTGACGTCGCTCAAAATAACCAGGGTAGGGTCAATAAGGTCCTCCATTTGAATTTTTCCCTCCTTATTCTCCTTAAGCAAAGTTTTCATCATTTTCCTCTTAAGACCCATCCTGACAGAGACATTATGAAAATTTCTCCAAACCACACTCTTGTCTTTGTCCGTAATCTTGCAAGTGTATTGGTCAGTTTCATATTCATCGTAGCCCTGCTCATTATCATCCTCTCTCCCCTGATTGTCCTCTTCCTCTCCGCTATCCTTCCCCTCCTCTTGCCTTTCCTCCTTAGAATCTTCTTCAATATTCTTCCTTTTATTCTGCCTCCTAAAAGGTTTGACAATAGAAACCTCCTCTCTGTCCACAGGCATCTTTATAGTAATGGTTCTCTTTCCTTTCTTCTTCTCCTTAATTTCCTCTTCTTCGTAGAAAGTATCTTCCTCCTCATCAGCATTTTCACCCTCTGTGTCCATACCCTCCGCCTACTCATTGTAATCTCTATCAGATGAGATGTCAATGCCCTGCTTAGGGTCGGGAGTCTCCTTTTTCTCCATTTTATCCTTTTTAATTTTCTTTTTCCCCTTTTTGGTCTGAGGGGTAGCCTCCACATCCGTGTCTGAATGCATATCTTGGCTTTCCTCAATATCAAAAGGGATATACTCTTCTTCTCCTGAGTCAATCTCCTCATCGAAACCCTCCTTGCCCACTTTCCTCTACTTAATTTCTTTCCCTATAGTCGTAGCCTTAAAAAATTCATAAATTAGCAGCAAAAGCCCCTCATGGAAAGAAGGGTTACCAATAGGCTTCTCCCTATAGTCATTAATATTCTCATTGATAGATGAATATAGGTAAAAAGGAATGGAAATATTAGCCCCAAACCTGAAGTGATTAAGAAGCACGAAGTGGTGAGAGTAGATGCGATCGAATCTCGTGTCCAGGGAGATATACTTGATAATTGCCCTCATCACAAACCTCCACAGTGACTTGATGAACATCGACAGGTAGTAGGTACTTTTCTTCACAAGAGCCTTCTTTTCCTCCACACCTTTGGTGAATTCCATCACCACCTGACTCGAAATGCACCTACCTTTGTAGAATTTCTTCCCAATAATGGGGATGCCTGTGACCATGTAAATAACCTCCTCTATCATCGGGAACTCCACCCCATCAATTTTGACACTCCCCTCATTCCAATTCTTAACCATGGTTTTAGTAACAGAGGGTTTCCACCCATGAAGCTGTTCAATGAAAGAAGTAACTTCACCTTTACTCAAAATGCTCCACACCTTAGAGCGTCGCTGCCACTTCTTAGCTTCATCCTCTAGTTCCCTCCTGTGTCTTTCCCTCGCCATTTTTTCACTCTCTTTGCAAGCTTTTCTCTTGATAGCAATGTCTTTTGAAATCTAAATCCAACAAATGATATGAATGATATTCTCAATCGTTCTTTTGAACTCATGAAAATTAAACCCAAAAATGGGCCTCAAAGTGCGATGATGACAATTACTCAGGTATTTTGTACTTTGGCTTTCGTACTTACACATATTTTTTGGCACATTTCCCACAAAACATAAACTTTCATTATTATCATTTAATGTTTCCCAATCTGCCCGGGATTCTCTCTCTTTCAATTAAATCTTTGATATCAAGCTGAATATTATGTCCATCCATCCATCTTTTCATCTCATCTTTCCTGACTGCCCAGTTGGCCAGCCTGTCAGCCACTTGGTTTGCTTCCTTGTACTCATGAGCCACATAGATTTTGTCAAAGGACTTAAGAATCTGAATGCTCTCATTAATGATATTTGTAATCGTCCAAGTGGGCTCATTTTTATCATTAAGACAATCTATTATATTCTTTGAGTCTCCTTCCAACCATAGTTTTCTAACTCCTATATCCCAAGCAAGTTTTATAGTTTTCTAACATTTAGTTATGAACTCAAACCACCAATTGAAGAAATGTGACGGAGACCAGAAACGTAGAAAAATCCAAGCTTTCACAAAAAAATTCTCCAATTCAATTGCTTCACCTAAATCTGCAAACCTATGTGTTGAGAATAATGGCCAAGCCTTTCCAATATTAGAATTCAGACTCAACCATGCAATTTTGGAACTCAACTCAACTCCACACCCTTGTTACCATCAATTCCATAATTCCCTCAATTCTAATTTTTAACTCAAGTATTTTGCATTCCTTGTTTCTGTCAACTCACTTAACTCTCAATTAATTAATTCTTTTATTTATTTATTCTAATTGATTTTGTGCAACTAAATTGCACTCAAATTAAATTAAATTAATATTATTTAGTCCAATCTTACTTTCCACATGATAATTTATTTTCAATGAATAAATTATCTTTTATTTGAAAAATTAAATTTTGATAGTTAATTAAATCTTTAAGAGAGTGTGTTTAATTAATCTTCATTAATTAAATACATTTATGTCCACAAATAAGATTTTATTTAAATCTTTAAATTTAATAAATTTATCTAATTAATTTCAATTAATTAAATACTTCAACATTTAAAATAACTATATATAGTAAGATCTAATTTATTTAAACCACATAATTAATCTAAATAAATTATTTAATCATAACAAACATATCAACCAACCAAAGGTCAACTAAACTAATAAAACCATAACCATGCTCAAGGGAAAGACTATGAACTCACGTCACCTGAACAAATTTGGGAAGGTTAAAAATATCAGAAACTTGTCCACTATTTCATGACAATAGAATGACTTAGGTTGGGGTTTGGATATGAACATTATCTCTCATCTCTTACCATTGAGACTTGCGATAGGGCACACTCATTCTGACAATTCAAGGAAGTCGATGTCCAGTACCTGCAAACCTACATAAAAGACAAGCATATATATATATATATATATATATATATATATATATATATATATATATATATATATATATATATATATATATATATATATATATATATATATATATATATATGTGTGTGTGTGTGTGTGTGTGTGTGTGTGTGTGTGTGTGTGTGTGTGTGTGTGTGTATTATATATAACAAGCAATGACAAGGATCGAGATATCATATGGATCCTGTAAGTAAGTATTTATGACTTCATCCCTCAACTATATCAAACACGTCAAACAAGAAAGTAAAAGCATACATGATAACCATACACACACAAGTATGGGGTAAGTAAAATCGTAACCATAAACATTAAATTTTAAACATATAAATAGTCATCCTTAAAGTGACTAACATCATCTAATTGTAAATATATATAATATCCATAATTATTCAATCATCAAATCACCACGTAATGTCATGCATCCAAAACCACATAATAACTAAAATAATCAATGCACACATAAAAGTGGCCTAAAAGAGTTTGCTGATATGAAACTGAAAAAATAAACTACGGGTGGGTACTAAAATGATTACATGTTACATATGTAACAACTTTGGGCACATCACAAGAAATTAGAGATTGTAGGTTAATCAAAATAGACCATCTATTACATGTTTCAAATGCAACAATAAAGGACATACAACAAATTTTTATAGGTATAATGGATCTTTTAATAAGAGAGGACCTTCATTTATAGTTGTAAAACCAAATATTGGTGATGTTGGAAAAAGTCTAGTAGAATGCATGGATGAGTTTCACAAATGCTTTGTGACCGAAAGAAGTAAAACATGGAAAGAGAAGGAACAAAGTGAGATTAAGGTTCAGGGAGAATCGGTAGATGCTACTGAACCCTCACCTGATGTTGCTACACCAACAATGGCTAAGCATGGTCTTAGGGGGAGATTTGGAGAAATATAACATAAATCTATCCAGGACCTTTGAATGCAGAATAATCTAACGTGGGATTATAGATAGATAATATGAGTAGTGTAGACTCTATATCCAAGATCGCATGGTTATACACCATAAATATGGATGACTGGATCTTTGCAAACTTATAGGCTCATCGAGAAATGTGTTAATTTGTACACTGTGATATGTAAAATCATTTTCTTAAACTTTTTTTTATCACCATTCAAGCTGAACTAAAGGAGACCAGAGGAGCAAACAAAAATATAGAGCATTATGTGATCGTTGAGTGTGCATACCCTAATTCACTGAGTAAAAGGTATTTTGATCTTCTATGAACTTTGTTTACTATAGATACTCCATTGATATTTGATGCCACTAAGAGGCTGAGGTATAAGTTTAAGAAACACCCTTACAAATCCATGGAGGATGATCCTGAAGGTGCATTTTTGTGAACCCCATATGGTGTGCTTCATGTGGAAGATATTAGGGAACACATACATTACAAGTATGAGACATTAGGGGACTTTGAAATCTTCATGGAAATAAAAGACATGATAAAGGATGATGGAACTTGGAAGGATGATTTCACTCATTTGTAGAACCTTAGCATTATGTGAATGATTAAACTCCATGAATTTGATGAGGAAGAATGGATCAAGATCATTCTTAGAGACCATTTTATATGGATAGGAGAGCATCTTGTTAAGATTTCCAATGAGTTGATTCATGATGTGATTAGATTGGATAATATTGGCATTGTCCCTAGTGTAGAGAAGAACACGAAGAAGCAAGTAGAAACCCTAACATATTCTAAGTGGGATAAGAGGGAAATAACAATTGCTGACATATTTCAATAAGATGTAAGATTTATTTCAATGATTTTGGGATAAAAAGTTCATTATAGAAACCAACCTAATTATATTTTCATGGGTGTAATAATGATGGTATATAAGATGGAAAAGGAAAACATGCAATACAATCATTCAGGTTTGGATCACTACTAATACATATCTACATTCATATTGTACACAAGTTTCCTGGAATGCACCCTAGAGCATGGAAAGATAGTGAACCCACAACTATTCAAGTAAGAAACAACTATAGAAGACAACATGGTACATGCGTAGATGGAGAATTATTTGGAATATTCAAAATTCTTCAAAGGGAAATGAAGGAAAGATTTAAAATTCCAGAAGAAATAGTGGAGAAGTAAAAATATACAATCTATTTCATGGTTGAAACTGATTGTGTATGCTTCGAAGTAGTGGAACCTAGGAAGAAATGGAATTGCCCTATGCATTATGAGGTCAGTGCAAAATTTTTCACCATGTAAGTAGAACATGTTCTATCTTCTAAGATTGTTTCTACTGAAGAAAGATGAGGCACCTATGAAGAAAAGTCTTCTTAAATCATATATGAGAAAACTAGGACAACAAAAAAAGGATGATTGAGAAAATGGTTGATAATATTGCAAAGAAGGAAAGTATAAGTAGAGAATAGATGAAAGAGGTAAGGAATAACATGCAAAAAGGAGCTTTTGGGTTGGAAAGAACTTCTCTTGCATCCCTTTCACCTCTTGAAGTTGTAGAGGTTGTTGATTCACCTCCTACTGTGGTCACTATAACTGATACCACCCCTACACCACCCAAAAAGACATCCCAGAGAACACGTATGACTAAAACAAAGAAGGTAGTAGAAATTCCTATGAGGAGAACAAGGTCCTCTAAGCCTATAAGAGAATCTCCTCCCCAAAAAAAGAAGAAAGAGGAGAAGACTGAGAAGAAACCAATTGGGAGATAACTCTAGAAACCTAATCTAAATATGCTAGCAAAGAAAATAGTTGAACAAGGAAAGTTAAATCAATTTTCCAAGTACTATGATATATATGATAAAAATGATAAAATTTTGATTGAATAGATTATCATTTTAATCACATGTAAGCATTTAAGAAGAATCTACTTGACCTTCAAGGTAGTATTCCTAAGGATTTGTATCATAAATTGGAAGTAAGGAAGTAGTTAGCACTCAAAGGTGATTAACATGATAGGATAATGAATACCATCAAGCCCCTACTAACAGTAAATATAAGACTAATAAAGATTAAGGGGAGAAAATATGATGAAGTGATAGAGGAAGCAAATAAGGCTATTGAAAAAGTGTTGATAGAAGTTAAACCAGAGAAGCCTACATGTCCTAAAACCAAGGCTACTAAGCCAAAAACTATTCTGATTGGAGAATATTCTAAGTCTACACAAGTACATATTGAACCTTCTAAGGATAAAGATGGTAACAATCAATTCTAAAACACAGTCAAGCAACCATACCTCTTTGTAGATAGTGTACCTGTGTCTTTGGACACTTTGTAGTATTTTCATGACCCTTTTCAAGGGAATGTTGATACTATTCCTAAGCTAGATGGAAACAATGAATAGAGTACAGTTAATATAATAGGTTTTGGCACATTAATTGGGGAAGAAATAAAAGAAGCTGTTGAGGAATAAAAATAAGGCACTAAAGAAGAACTTAAAGAAAGTATGGTTGAGGTAAAGAAGGAAGTTGAAACTGAGGTTGAAGCTGAGCAAGGAATAAATGTATCCATTCTTCAACTCTATTGTTGGCAAGGTACAATAAACCTCTAAAAACTAATGTTGATGGCATGGATAAGGATGAATTAATGAATTTCTCATTCATAGCCTTTTCTAAAGCTAAGGAGAGATCAGAAAAAAGGACGAAGAAAAAGACAAAGGTATTGGACAAGGAAATCGATAAAATCAACAAAATCCTACCCATACCTTTCACTTTTAAGGGAAATGATATAATGGAATTTGAACACAGTCATTGATGACTTTTATGTTCACTTTATTTCTTTTGAGAAGGCTGCAGTTGTGAAGGTTGAGAAGGAATACATGGCAAATAAATTAGATGAGGTATGCAAGTCATTAAAGTGGGATTTGGGTAAATTAGATATCATTATTGCTGAAGTTAAGTCTTGCATATATTATGGAAGGAAGTTATATAGCTATTGCATAAGTCCTTTTAAGTACATGAATAATATTGACGACATACTTAAAAATGATAAGAAGACACTAGATGAATTAGTAAAGAATTGTGGGTCCTCACAATTAGTTATCGAGTTGGATAAGGAAGTGTCCAAACTGTTGGACAAAATTAGTGTACTTGAAGTTGAAAAAGGAAGAGTATTAGGGATATCTGGTGTGTTGAGGAGTCTAATCACTCCAAAACTATCAATTTTGGAGAAACACATTGAGAATATGGAGACAACGAAGAAGTCTCTTAGTAAAGCCATGCCTACAACACTAAACACCATTGAGAATTCATCCTTTGCTTTGGATGGCCTAAAATATGTTGGTCAAACCTTGGCAAAAACATGGGAAGCAGAAACAAAGATCTTAGAAACCTCTTTTTAAGATAGACTTCACATTGTATGAGTTTTTGGAGTACAACTCTATAATTTTGATGTGTATTATTAGATATTGCTAATGCATTTAATATGTTTAATCACTACATTATCAATGTGGTTGTCATTTGTGTTTTGTCACTGATGCCAACATATGTTTCTATGAAGAAAACAAACTAGTTACTACAGTGTAAAGATGTCGTACGGATGATTCAGAATGTGTGAACACAAATTTTTGTATAGGAAGATGTTGTGATCTTATATCTAAGATTGTATGATGTAATATTGCATATTGGTTGAGTTATAGAAGATTTGGTGAAGACTGGTTATTGGACTATGATAGTGGAAGTTGATAGAGTAAGTCTTTGAGTTTTGAGTATATCTCACAAGCGGTGTGGATCCAGTGTATGCAAGCTTAAGGGATGTTAGATAACACACTGAGGAATGTTAGTTGATCTTAGCAAGTCATGGGATGCATGATGACAAAAATTGTGGTGAATGTTCTAGAGGAGACTTGTCTTGGGCCAACTTCAAAATTATAGTGTTTTTTATGGATTGCGAGCATGGATTACAGATATTAGATTGTAATTATTGAATTATAATTGTTGTATACTTTTTTTAGACACCGTGTGTATCTTAGCAAGGGGATATATGATTATTTGTAAATAGGAAAGCCTAACTGGTCGACTCAATCATTTATTTGTAATAGGGTATATATGTAAGATCTTTTCTTTTAAAAATATATGAGATATGGATGAAATGTGAAAAAGGATTATGGAAGCTACGAGCTTGTATTTGTTGAATGTAGAGCAAAGGATAGTGTATACTTCATTGGAACCGATCAAGCAAAGATATTTGCTATCAGACAGTTCACAAGAATTTTGTATTTCCCTCATATATAGTTGTGTTGAGAACAATGAGTTTTGAAGGTGGTCATAACCTTCTTTGGGAAGTGAGCCTACTCTTTTCTTTGACTCCTAACATGGTCTGTCCTCTAACAAGGACTATGTATTGTAATGTTTTAATCAACTCCTAATAGGGCTAGATCTTTTAAAAGGGATACTATACTCTCAGTACATCATTAGTGGGTATTAATTCCCATTGGGGTTTTACCTTTAATAGGTTTTCCTTGACAACAAATATTGTGTTATTGTGTTGGCATTCATTGTGTTCATTTGATTTGATTTGGTATTGCTTGGAAGTGGAAAATCATCCTTTGGGCATATAGAAATGGTCGCCTAGACTTTGGGCCTCATTTATTAGATTTATCAATCCTGAATCAATTTTATCAATAATCAATATTTTCAACAATATCAATCTCTTGATCAAATCCTAATTTCGATCATATATTGGATTTTTATCCTTGGGCTAACCATGTATCCTAAGTCTTTATTTAATTAAAAGGAATATTTCCTCCCCTTTTGATTAAATAAAAAGCCCACCTTTCCTCTTGTCCTAAGTTGCACAAATAAAGCATTATTCCTATTTTATAAAAAGGAGAAAAGCACTTTTTGTCTCACATGAGGCTCAAAAGTCAACACTTCACTCTCATTGGAGGATACTTGTGCACATGGATTGCTCCTTTTTCAAGCTCCACCGCCGATTAAGACTTTTTGCCTCTTAATCTCAATGGTCCATTTCTTTGCATTTCTTATAAAAGGAGAGCTCTCTCCTCCATTTGCATACCACTTGTTTTATGCTAATGTTATGCTGCAGGTTTTAGGTGCATTTAGAGTTTGAAGATATTGAAGACTTGTTGCATTTCATTGTAGTTGCATATTTCCTTTCATAGTTGCATGATAATGGCATATTAACTTAGTTTCCTTTTATGCAATAGAATAAGCTCACATGGTCTAAATAGGAGGCATTGTAATCCATTGCTATTTCCTTTCATAGCTTAGATTACATCCTCATTTAGATTTTCATTGCATTGCATATTTGATTCTTAGAGATATTGGCATTGTTGCCCTTGTCTTCACTTGAATCTCTCATTGTGTGGTTGACTAGCAAGGTCACAAGCTTGTAGCTCTAGCTGAGAGCAAATACATCATAGTCCCTTGCAACTCCATGCATAAAGAGCTATGAGCTGCTTTGTGAGGCCTCATTCTTGAGCAACCTTGCATGTAATGGCTCATAGAAGTGCACCATTTTAGTGTGTACAACTGGTACTAAATCTAGAGGTAATGTATTTGGGTTAAATACATCTAGAGCTTCTTGTTTTGTTGCGAAGATAGATGACACTTGGTTATGGCACATAAGGTTTTTTCATGTCAATTTTGATAATATTGTGAAGGCAAGCTTGACTAATGCAGTGAGAGACTTGCCGAAAATTGTAAAACCATCTAACACTATGTGCAGAGTTATGGGAAAGAAGACTAGAATCAATTATAAAAGTAAATCATATACAATAAAAGGAAAGTTGGATCTGGTACAGACAGACCTATGTGGACCTACAAGGACAAGATCATACTATGGTGAAAGGTACTTTATAATTTTTGTTGATGAATTTTCTAGAATGATGTGGATCACTTACTTGAAAGAGAAATCAAAAGCATTTGATAAATTTAAATTATTCAAAGAAAAAGTAGAGAATGAATCAGGCTTAAAAATAAAAATTTTGAGGTTAGACAAAGGTGGAGAATTTACTTCAGATCTATTCAATTCATATTGCGAAGAACATGAAATACAAAGGCAGACATATGCTCCTAGGGCTCCACAACAAAATGAGATAGCAGAGCAAAGAAACAAAACAATATTGGATGTTGCTAGGACAATGTTTCTAGAAGGAAATGTATCTCATGTACATTGGAGAGAATTTTTTGGGACAATAGTATACATGTTGAACATAATTCAAATTAGAGAAGGTACAAATAAGACTTCTTATGAATTATGGTTTAATCATACTCCTACTATAAAATATTTCAAAATATTTGGTAGTAAATGCTATATCAAAAGAGATGATAAAATAGAAAAATTTGATGCTAGAAGTGATGAAGAAATTTTTATTGGCTATTCTACTAAGCTAAAGGCTTAAAAATGCTTTAACTTGAGATTAACGAAGATGATTAAAAGTAACAATGTGAAGATAGATGAAAAGTTTTAGATACAAGAGAGAATGTATGATTACAATCAGAACACAAAGATCAAGGAGGCTTCTACTACAGAAGAAGAAGAACATATTGAAACTGAATGTGAAAATAAGATTTGTGATGATGACACAAATGACTAATGAGATTCCTAAGATTCCGAGGTATGTTAAGAAAGATCATCCTGAAAATCAAATTATTGATAATGCAAGTAAAGGAATAATGACTAGATCAAAGACAAGGGAAGAAATTTGTTTGATTTCTCAAGTTGAATCGAAGACTTGATGAAACTTGTAGAGATGAATCTTGGATCAAAGCTATGTAGGAAGAATTAGATCAGATAAAGAAAAATAACATTTGGGAATTGGTTCGTAGACCTAAAGACAAAAATGTAATAGGAACTAAATGGGTTTTCAGAAACAAAATGAATGAAGAAGGAATTGTTGTAAGAAACAAAGCAAGATTGGTATGCAAAGGTTATTCACAACAAGAAGGCATAGATTTTGAAGAGACATTTGATCTTGTTGCTAGGATAGAAGATATGAGATTATTTCTAGCTTATGTTGCACATAAGGACTTCAAGGTATATCAGATGGATGTAAAATCTATATTTTTGAATGGGGATCTTGAAGAAGAAGTATATATAGAACAACCTGATGAATTTCCTCTATCAGCAAATGAAGACATGGTATGAAAATTTAATAAGGCACTATATGGACTAAAGCAAGCACCAAGGGCTTGGTATGCAAGGTTAGACAAGTACTTCACCTTGGATTCAGAAAAGGTAATGCTGCAGTAACTTTTATTTGAGAACTAGTCAAGATGGAGTTTTGATAATAGAAATTTTTGTTGATGATATTATTTATGGATGTAATGATGAGATGTCTAAGAAGTTTTCTAAAGAAATGAAGGATGAATTTGAGATTTCCATGATAGGAAAAATAAAATTCTTTCTTGGACTGCAAATAAATCAGAGCAAGAATGACATTTTCATTTCTCAAACTAAGTATCTTAAAGAGATGTTGAAAAAGTTTGGAATGGAAGATTGTAAACCTGTTGGTACACCCATGGTAACTAGCTATAAACTAAAAAATAATGATGAGACCAAGAGTGTTTTTCATACCAAGTATAGATCAATGATTGGAGGATTACAATATTTGAGTCACTCTAGACCGGGTATTGCTAATGTTTTTGGAATTGTGGCTAGATATCAGGCAGATCCTAAAGACACACACATGGCTATTGTAAAAAGGATATTTAGATATCTGAAAGAAACAATGGAATATGGCTTATGGTATGATAAAAATGATGACTTTGAGCTACATGGTTATACTGATGCTGATTGGGAAGGGAACATTGATGACAAAAAAAGTACTAATGGAGGTGCATTTATCCTTGGGAAAAGGTTGGTTTCATTGCTAAGTAAGAAGCAAGATTGTATAGCTCAATCTACTACTGAATTTGAGTATGTTGTTGTTGCTATTTAATTGCACTCAAATTGTCTAGATGAAACATATGTTGAAAGATATTGGGATAATTTTTATTGATCCTATGGTTATCCATTGTGATAATACCAGTACAATAAATATGTCAAAGAATCCTGTGATGTATTCTAAAACTAAGCATATTTCTATTAAGTACCACTTTTTGAGAGAGAAGGTAGTAGAGAAAGAAATAAGGTTGGAATACATTAGCACAAAAGAACAGATAGAAATTTTTTTTACAAAGCCATTGCCAAAAGATGCCTTTGAGTATCTCAGAGGTATGTTTGGGGTGTGAGCCCCTCCTTATGAGAATTAAATGATGTAGGAATGCATCAGTCCAGAGGAATTCAAATCTCTATCACTTTCTGGACTTGATGTATGGATCTACTCCTTGGGGGGAGTGATGCTTGGAAGATTACAAATAATTTTGGGTAATTCAACACCTAGTTGATGAAGACTAAATGGAAGACTGTTGATGACTTATGGAGCCCTTTGTCATTGTTGTCAAAGTGGGAAAGACACTATGATAAAATCCCTACTATATGGGGAGAGATACTATGGGGAAGAGTTCATTGAGAAAGTTGTACTGAGAGAGTATTCTTGGGTTGATGGATTTTCCCATATGTTTCCATCAATGCCAAAGGGGGAGATTGTTGGATATAGCTAATGCATTTAATATGTTTAATTACTGCATTATCAATGTTGTTTCCATTCGTATTTTGTCACTGATGTCAACATATGTTTCTATGAAGAAAACAGACTGGTTACTACAGTATACGGATGTCGTACAGATGATTCAGAATGTGCGAACACAGATTTGTGTACATGAAGATGTTTTTATCTTATATCTAAGATTGCATGATGTAATATTTCATATTGGTCGATTTATAGAAGATTTGGTGAAGACTAGTTACTAGACTGTGATAGTGGAAGTTGACAGAGTAAGTCTCTGAGTTTTGAGTATATCTCATGTAAGCAATGTGGATCCAGTGTATGTGAGCTTAAGGGATGTTAGATAAAACACTGAGGAATGTTAGTTGATCTTAGCAATTCATGGGATGTATGATGATGCCAACTGTGATAAATGTTTTGGAGGAGACCTATCTTGGGCCAACTTCAGAATTGTAGCCTGTTTTATGGATTGTGAGCATGGATTACATATATTGGATCATAACTATTGAATTGTAATTGTTGTATACTTGTTTTAGATACTGTGTGTATCTTAGCAAGGGGTTATATGATTATTTGTATAATAAGAAAGCTTAACTGGCTGACCTGATCATTTATTTGTAATAGGGTATATACGTAAGATCTTTTCTTTTGAAAAGATATGAGATATGGATGGTGTAATACCCCAAAAATGGGCTATAGGTTCATTAACCTCCTACATCAACATATCGAGTGAAATCAACATTGGAGTCCTAACCTAAGGCACATCTGAACATCATCAAATCCTAATTGATTATCTCAAATTTTGCATCAGGGAATATTCCTAGTAATATTCCTAATCATCTTAATTATCTTTAATTTAATAGTTATTTGGTGATAAATCCTATTTATCCTAAAGTTTGATTAATTGAATATTTTGAATATTTAATTAATTAGATTTAATACTGCCACTTAATTATTTAATTGGATTTAATTATATTTATTCCTAATTATTATTATTTAAATTGAACAATAAATCAAAATTCCTATCATTAATTGATTAAATTTTTATTTAATTAATTAAAGCAAGTTGTCATATTTAATGATATTATTTTGAATAAAAGTTTGATTAAATGATTGATTAACCCATAAATCAATTGTTTTATTTTAAAAAAAAATTAGTTAAGTTGGAAATAAATCACTTTATTTATTTATTTAATTCATAATTATTATGCACAGTCAGAAAAGCAGGCAACTAGAAATTAACAATCAATTTTAAACTCTATTTTGAGTTAAACACTACTTTTGCATGATTTTATGAATTAATTATCTTTTATTCTTTGATAAACTCAAAAATCAACTTGTGTTTATCTGAGTGATTTATGGCTTTTTCCATGCATCCCCAAAGCCCTGGATTTCTATAAAACCAAGGCTCAGCTCTTCAATCTCATATCTCATAATTTTGAAAACTTATGCTGGCGAATTGGTATCTGAAGAATTGAAGCTTCTTTTGCGAATCAATAACTTTTGTGAGATCATTCATATTTTAGCATATCATTGTTAGATTAATTGCACTGCATATCAATTTTTCATCTAGAATAGATTCATATCAGATTTCTCATTATTGCATCTAAAATCCAAAAATATAGATTAATTTGCATCCAATTCATATCTAGATTTTTCATTCAAATCCTTCGTTTAGGTGTCGTCAAGGTCATTGATCTCGGTCCAATCTGAGAATACATACTCGCATCTATTAGAAGGTAGTAAATCACTTGGTTAGTTTAGTTTTCAATTATTTGCATGATTTCACTTTCAACTAACCTCTAATGTTTTACTAAAGTGTTGTGTCTACAGATAGGTACAAAATTCACACACACATTTCTGGCGCCCACCATGGGGCCCTGAAATGGGTTTCCATTCAATTTCTATCAATTTCTATCATCTTCTTGTCATTTTCTGTTCCAAGCTACAATTTTTAAATTTATGTCTGTATAGTTATCGTATGAGTTTTATCAAAAACTCATACCAGGAGATACCCACTATTGTACAATAGTTTATTTGATCGAGGATCATACCGCCAAGATCACAGTGTCATTTGAAATCTATATTGTCATATGATCTGGTACCCAGTGTCGTACGAGTTTCTAGACTGTCGTCTGGTGGGTGACCCACTATCGTACAAGTTTTAGTGCCAGGTTTCAATTGTCATTTCACTTTTTCAAGTAGTTTTCCAGATTTATTTTTATGATTTGGACTAACAGCTAACATTGACGGTTAAAATTTGCTATTGCTGATTGATTTCTGCTGATTTTGATTGGGAAAAAGTGCAAGAATTGCTAAAAACAGGTAAGAATCTACTAAGAATGTTGCGAGGAATTCAGGTAATCTTTTTAGCTAATAACATTTTGATTTGGATTAAAAAGAACTCTTGCATGTCAAGCTTGTGTGACCTTTATTTCTTTCATATCACATATTTCATTTTGGGCTATAAAAATGAACATAGATTTTCTTTTCAGCATCTTTGTTACACATAGTAAATAGGCCCTATGAACACTATTTGTGGCTCTTGAGAGAGTGGGTTTCTAGTGAAACTCTTCTCAATGAAGGAACCCTTGTAGTAGGGAGGATACTGAGAGAGTCTCATGTTCTACTAGATTTGTGCATTTTCAACTTTTGATTGATACATTCTCTCTCTCGAGAGGTTGATAGATCAGGAGTGGTTGACATCATAGATCTTCATGAGATAATCTTGGTCTTAGCATGTCAGATTAATCTATCTTCTTTGTTTGGGTTAAAAGTGAAAAGGCTAGAGGATTATGCTCTACTCCCTTTTTGGGTAGTACCAGAAACTTAGATCCTTGAATCTAGATTCAGTCTCCATGTGGTATATTTTGTGAGTCACCTTTAGAGAGGGTTAACCGTAGTGGAAATTCCCTTAATTAGGTCAACCATGTTGATGGAACCTCAAGCGGTAATAGCCATTTTTTCCATGGTAGTGAAAACCACTATATAAATGTCCTTGTGGAAGAAATCTCCACAGGTGTGGTCTCTTGTTGGGCTATCAAATCTCCCTAGCAAATCTTGAAGATTAAGTTCTTAGATTGTGTCAAAACCCCAGTGCACCTAGATTGGAGTTTTCCCTCTTGAGATCATAAAATTTGCAGAGTCAAACCATTACTAAAAACCCTAGTGAGCCCAAATTTTCATTTTTCTAAGAATATGTGCGTTATTGCAAAACTTTTTGGAACATACACTGTTAGCACTCCTAGGGATTAGCACAATTTAGTCACTTGATTATTCATGCATAGGGTTTCTTTGTCCCCTGTTCATTATTTTTAGATGTTCTTGGAATCACTTGCTTGTTGTTTTGTGTGCTTGTTTATCTATCTGGTTACTAAGAATGAATTAATCCACTACAATCTTCAAATCTAGACAGACAATTTTGTGAACAATCTAAAACTAAAAACCTAAAAAATTGCAAAATTTGATGTCAAACACCTTTCTGGAGTCAACAATCATTTTGTAAAGTCAGAAAGTTCTACGAATTTTGGCTATTGTCATTTCAGAACCCCCAGATTATCGTATGGTATCACGTACATTGTCATACAAGTTTTATTGCCAGTCAATTCAAAAAAGTCAAAATTCTTGCAATCAACTATCGTGCAAGTTTGACAATTGTCGTACGAGTTTTTCAATTATCATTTCATGCTATACCCACTATCGTACAAGCCTGTAGAAAGTCATTTAAGAAATTTTGGAAAGTTGTCAGAACTGTCAAAGACCCAGCTTTTCCAGCCTATTTCCAGAATCAGTCAAACAAATCACTGTGTCAAGAATAGAGCAGTAACTACTGAGAATCTAATCATTTTCATAAAGTGGCCTTTTGAATCTGATTTAGCCTTATGTTTAATCGATTTGAGTCTTTATCATCTTGTGTCAAAACCTTGTCATAACTATCAATCTTCAATCAATCATTTATCAAAATGACTAAGTGTTGTGAACTCATGTCTGCTATCTTTTGGGAATCTACCCATACATCCAGGGCATAGTCTCCTTCATCTACATTTGATTTAAGCCTCAATCAATCAAAACCTTGACAAGGTTGCATCATTTGATCTTCTTGAATCAGATCCTTCTTCAGTTGTCTTCATCATTTTCTTTTGTTTCACCCATGGTTAATGGTGGAGACTAGAGCTTCCTCTCACAAGAAATCTGGGGAAGTATCTCATACTTTACCTTTGACTCATATCCAAAGTCCAACTTTTGAGAACTCTATAATTTTGATCTTTATGAAGACGACGGTGTTGGCAATCTTCGATTAAAAACTAGTTACATTCCTCCTTCATCAACTCACGGAGGTAATCAACAAACTCCACATCAATCTATCCTAGGTAGAACTCCCACCATGTCTCAAGAAGGGACAAACTTTGGCTTTCAAAGAGCTCAATCTCAACATGGTGTAGATCAGGAACCCACACCTAAAGAAATTGCTCAATATCAAAATGATGATAACTTCAAAAGAATGATGAAGCATTTCTTGAAAGAGGATAGAGAAGCATACTTTTTACAATTAGCTCATCAAGAAGCTAAACTTCCTCCCAACTTTAATGTTGAAGATATCATTACACATGAGGAAGAAACTCCACTCATAGCTATGATGAAACAGATGCATGCCATGCAAGTCAAACTTAATAACCTTGAGAAAGAAAAGGAACCCAAGGAGTTTTCCATGGAGGCCCTATGTCCTTTTCCATTTGACAAAGACTTATACATGCCACCATTCCTAAAAAGAGTGGAGATGCCTAAATATGATAAGTATGATGGACACTCTAATTAACCCTTAAGATCATGTCAGAGAATTCTATACATAATCTATGGAGTTCATGCACGAACCAACCTATCTGATGCATCTCTTTCCTTAATCTCTAGGAGGAGCAGCCATTCATTGGTTCTCTAGATTTCCTTCTACTATCAAAAGTTTTTAGGAGTTGATCAAATATGTCTATCAACAATACTCCTACAACATTCAACATCCAGTCACCATGATTGATATCTACAATCTCAAACAATATCCAGGAGAACCATTCTTGACATTTCTCAAGAGAGGGAGGAAGAAATTCTCTCTATATGCTAAGCCTATTCCAGAAACTGAGAAACTGGAAATCTTCATCAATAATCTTATCCTAGAGATCAACTACCCTTTACAAATGCAAGATCATACATCTTTTGATAAGATGGTAGACAATGCAATCAAAATTGAAAAAGTACTTGTGAAAAAAGGAGAAATCACACTTCAAAAGGACAAGTATGAATCAGGATCCAGTTCTAAAGACAAGAACAAAAATTGGAACAAGAATAAAGGCATTGTCACAAATGGTGTTGTTGATACTATCTGTGCCCCATCAAAGACACCAGCTTTCAATCTAACTATTGGCACCCAGGCCATCAAACCCTCAGAGAAAAAGTTGTATGAACCCTCTCAAAAGAAGCTAGAATACAAATCTTGGTCCTCTGATAATAAACAAAAGTTCACTCCTCTTGGAGAATCTTTAGAATCAGCTATGAGGACTCTATTGGCTAATAACATCATCTCTTTGCCTAAGATCTGACAATCTGATCCTGATCCTAAACCAAAATGGTGGAGAGAGAATGAATTATGTGATTTCCATCGAGGTAAAGGTCACAAAACCAACAATTTCTTACGCTTGAAACATACTATTCTAGATTTGATTGATAAGGGAGATATCACCATTGACAATCATAAGAGCAATAATGATCATACAACATTCACATAACCATTTCTAAAACATGGTCAAGAAGTTTCATCTTCTTAGCCTAACATGGGGGCAAAGGTCAATTATGCTTACCCTGGAAATAATGTTGTTATCAATATGGTTGAACCTTGTCTCTCTGAGCATTGTAATGTCATCACAATTGTACGATGAGATAGAGATCATCCTTCAGCTAACACAGTTACTTGATTACAAGCTCAAGCACATCTAAACTGATGAATCCCAGATTCATCAAACGTCCCTAAGATGGCCTTCAATCTTTCTTCTGCTTCCAAACAGAAGGCTACTTCTAAATCTTCCAATCCTAAAGATACAAGGCCAACATCTTATAGCATTGTTCAACAACTCCAACACACTAATGCCAAAATCTCCATGTTTGAGTTGCTTCAGATATCCCCAGCTTATAGAGCTATTCTAGACAAAGCTTTGCTTAGATCTAATGTTCTTGATGACCTTGATTTAGATAGGTTCCAGACTATGGTTGGACATCTTACATCTCTGCAATATATCTCCTTTTCAGAGGAAGATGACAACTCCTTGAGTCACCCACACAACCAGCCCTTGCATATAGAAGTCTTGATCTAGAATCATAGATTCAAATGCATGTTGATAAATGGAGGCATTGGCCTAAACATTTGTTCTTACAGCTTGGTCACACAATTGGGATTTTCAGAATTGGCTATTGATCCCAGAAAGAAAATAACTATAAAAGCCTATGGTGAACAAGAAAGATCTTCTAAAGGCACCATTGTCTTGCCTATCAGAGCAGATCCAGTTATCAAAGATACTACATGTCAAGTTCTTGATCTACCTTTGGCTTACAACATTCTTCTAGGGAGACCATGGATACATGAAATGCAAGCTATTCCTTCTACATACCATCAATGCCTGAAATTTTCTTATGAAGGGTGGAGATCACTATTCCAGCAGACATATCCACCACTTGTAATACATTGAAAGAAAGTGTAGATAAACATGTGCCTAATAACATACAATCTTCCATTGAGCCAACAAAAGAAGCATCCACATCTAAAATGGAAGATGTAGCAAAAGAGGTCAATATCAAAGAAAATGGTATGGGAGAATATACTATGGATCCAATCTTATCATTGACATCTCTACCTATCTCACCTAAGTCTTATGGACAATCTTTAAAACAGTCCAAACCAGACTCTAAAGCACGTCTTGAGGCATATAAAAAGAATTTTGTAGCAGAACAAGTCTCCAAGAAAGAATTTGAAGAAGATGAAGCTGTGCTTGCATGGCTATACAAAGATGAACCTGAATCTCAAGCTGTTCCAATTAGTGACTCTACAGTATCCAAAATCCCTTCTAAGAAATATGGTCTAGGAGATAAATTAATAACTAAGATGGGATACCCAAGTAAAGGACCTCTAGGAATCAAAGGAAAAGGTCTTATGACACCTATTTCACATACTGGTAGGGAAAACAAAGATATTGTTGGCTTAGGCTTTAAAAAGAAACCCTTCCACCTCAAAGGTAATTGTTCTCATGTCATAGAGAAAATCGCACCAAGAGAACCTCTTCTTAAGAAGGAAGAAACTGAACCGTCAGACAGTGATTCAGAAAGCTTTGAACTTATCCCTTATGAGCGTTTGCCTAAGGAAATCATAGATCTCCTTGAAGCTGAAGATGATCCAATCAAAAGAATTAATGTAGTAGAAACACAAGAACCTACTATCAATCAAGAGATAGTTGCAACACAAGAGCCAACTAATATCGCAAACAATCAAATAGACAAAGAGGAAGGTGGTAGTTATTTTGAGACAGATTCTCATGAGTATGAATTCAAATCAGAATCTGAGGGTAACCCTTCTTGGCGTATTCATCCTGACTTTACTCATGTTCTTAGATTTCCTAGAGGCATAGATGAAGAATCTAATGACTATGAATGGGGAGCCATTCCAGAAGAAGATAAGCTTATTACAGAGAAATATTTTGATATTATTCACCAATATGCACCTACACCCAATGTAAGTCTAGAGTGAAATGCTGAACCTATCGAGTATGATCCACCTATGGCTGAATTGGACTCCCACAATGACATTGAGCCTATTCATGAATTGAATGTCTTAAATTGTAATATCACCTTTGAACTTGAACATCAAGTTAGGACCAATGATGATAGATCCATATCCGTAAACACTATCTCCTAATCTTTCCCCACTTTGACTATCCAATATCCAGACCTTATTGATCAAACCTCCACAAATCTGAGCCATGGTATTTATACCTTCCTAAATGACTATGCCCTTGCTTGCTACCTCAATGCAGTTGAGCCTATGAGTACTTCCATTAGTGAATTGATCATTAGCACGACAAAGTCAGACATCAAGTATCTTAGTCAGAAAAATAAGAATAAAAATAAAAAGAAAAGAAGTTCTGAGGGTGGAAACCACTTTGTGGCAGTCTCAGAACCTACAAAAGTAAAAATAAAAGATGTATCCAAAGGTAAAAACCTCTCTGAGGTGCCTAAGGATGAGATATTTGATGTCCTTCTGAGTCATTTACAAGACAGATCTCTAGTTCTAATTGAGAACACTCAATCCATCAATTTGGGAACAACAGAAGAACCACAGTTGATTCATGTAGCACAATCTTTATCAAAAGAAGAGAAGCAAAAATTTTTAACATTCCTAACAGAAAAGAAGATCAACTTTGCATGGAAATATTCAGATATGCCAGGGTTAGATCCTAATCTTATAATGCATCATTTATCTATAGCTCCAAATGTCAAACCTATTAAGCAAAAATTGAGAAAGATGCATCCTCATGTTGCACTCTTGGTAAAAGTTGAATTAGAGAAGCTCCTAAAAGTCAGATTCATCTGAGTTATTGATTATGCAAAGTGGATCTCTAATATTGTACCTATTTCAAAACCAGATAAATCAATCAGAGTGTGCACAGACTTTAGAGATGTAAACAGAGCATGCCCTAAGGATGATTTTCCATTACCTAACATTGATATGATAGTGGACATGACTGCGGACTTTGACATGTATTCTTTAATGGATGGTTTTTCTAGGTATAATCAAATAAAAATTGCTCCAGACGATCAAGAGAAAACTGTTTTTACATGTGCATGGGGCACCTTCTGCTGGAATGTCATGTCATTTGGGCTTTAAAATGCTGGTGCTACATATCAGAGAGCTATGACTTCTATTTTCCATGACATGATGCATAGGACTATGGAAGATTATGTTGATGATACTTTAGTAAAATCTATGATTAGAGCTGAACATCTAAGTGACTTGAGCAAAATACTAGACAAAATGGAAACATTTAGTCTTAGACTAAATCCTAAGAAGTGTGCTTTTGGTGTCACTTCTGGAAAGCTCTTAGGATACATAGTTTCAAAGAAGGGCATTGAAGTTGATCTAGCTAAAGTAAAGGCTATCATGGAAATGAAACCTCCAAAGAATATTAGTCAAATGAGGACATTGCAAGGAAGAGTTCAATCTATTAGAATATTTATATCACAATTGGAAGATATATCACAACCTTTTACAAAAACATTACATAAAGGTGTGACCTTTGCATGGAATGAAGAATGTGAAAACAACTTTAATCATATCAAGAAGTATCTATCAAATCCTCCTATCTTTATGCCTCCCATTCCAGGGAAGCCTTTGATCTTATATGTCTCTGCAACAGATACATCACTGGGGGCATTACTAGCACAACATGATGAGAACAAAAAGGAAAGAGCTATATACTATATCAATAGAACATTGGTTGCATATGAGAAGAACTATTCAATGATTGAGAAAGCTTTTCAAGCTATGATATTTGCATCATAGAAACTAAGACATTACATGTTAGCTCATACAACACATTTGGTAGCTAAGATTGATCCACTCAAGTACCTACTAAGAAAAGCTACCCTCACAAGTAGATTAGCTAAATGGGTCGTGCTCTTGAGTGAATTTGACATTGAATATGTTGAGAGAAAAGCTATAAAAGGATAGGTTATTTCTGATCAATTAGCGAATGCACCTATGATTGATGATACACCAATGCAAATGGAATTTCCAAATTCCTCTATCATGACTCTTTCTTCTAGAGAATGGCAGTTATTCTTTGATGGCTCCTATACACGGAATGGATCAAGAGCAGGCATATTGTTCATAACTCCTCAAGGATACTCAATCCCAAAAGCATTCAGATTAAAGTTCTCTTGCACAAACAATATTGTTGAATATGAAGCCCTTTTGAATGGTATGAAAATAACAATTGAATGGAGATTAACATAATTACACATTCATGGAGACTCATAACTTGTTATCCATCAAGTCAATAATGTGTACCAAACTAAAGATGAAAAGCTCATTCCTTACAAGAGAATGGTAGATGATCTAAAGAAGTATTTCATATCTATCACATTTGAGCAAATACCTAGAACATAGAATAAGGTTGCCAATGCATTGGAAACATTATCTACTCTATTACAATAGCCTAAACATGAGCTATGCTATGAGTTCTTGGTGGAAGCATTATCTTATCCTACATATGATTCCCCTAAAACCTGCATGATCTGCACTATCATTAGTCATGATTCCTCCAGATACAAAATCCTATTTTCCTATCTCCATGACCAAATCATTCCTGATACCTTCAACCACCATGAAAGGAGATACCTTATTCGTAATGCCTCCCAATATGTCATCATTGGTCATGATCTATACAAATGAGGTCTAGATGGTACACTACTTAGATGTTTAGAATGGGAAGAGTCTCAATGTGTGTTAGAGGAAGTCCATGAGGGTATTTGTGGGTCACACTCGAATGGTTTAACACTAGCTCAAAAACTTATTAGGGCTGGGTACTATTGGCTTGAAATGGAGAAAGAGTCTATCAAGTTTGCTAAGAATTGTCAAAAGTGCCAAGTGCATGGCAACTTAATTCATGCTCCAAGGAGAGATCTAATTCCCTTTACTACATAATGGCCTTTTCACCAATGGGCATTTGATCTTATAGGAGATATACATCCTCATTCTTCTAATGGACATACCCATATAATCATAGCTATAGATTATTTTACAAAATGGGTAGAAGCAGTCCCTTTGACACAAGCAACTGGAAAACAAATATCTATGTTCATATTGAACTATATCATATGCAGATATGGGATACCCCATTCCATAATCATAGATAATGGTGGACAATTCAAGAACAAAGATCTAGATGATTTATGTGCTAAATTCAAGATTACACAACATTGGTCATCTATCTACTATCCTCAAGGGAATGGACAAGAAGAGGCTTCTAACAAGAATCTATTAAAAATCTTGCATCGTACAGTTAATAAAATAGGAAGAGACTGGCATCTCATGATTAATCTAGCTCTCTAGGCCTACAGAACAAGTATTAGAATGCCCACTGGGGCTACACCATTCGCTTTAGTTTATGGGTTTGAAGTGATACTACCTATTGAGGTTGAAATCCCATTACTAAGAATCAGAATGCATGGTCTAGTAACTGATGATGACTATAGAGTGTCTAGATTGCAAGAACTTGAACTACTAGATGAGTGTAGACAAGCAGCATATGATCATCTCAGAGTATATCAGAAGATAATGTCTAGAGGTTACAACAAGAAAGTCAAACACAGAGAATTTCAGGTTGGTGATCTAGTCTTGAGAGAGAATCCTAAAAATCAATCACAGCGAGAACGCAAGGGGAAGTTTGAACCCAACCGGCTAGGTCCCTTTTTTATCACTGCTACTTTTGGCTCTGATGCCTATCAAATCTCAACAACTGAAGGAGAACAGCTCTGAGAACCTATCAACATTCTCCATTTGAAGCAATTCTACACCTAAGGCATTCAGTCTATGGTAAAATGTCTTGAAAAAATCTTAAAAATCTTAAAAAGTCCTTAAAAAATGAACACCTTGGTGAAAACCTAGCAATGGGTGCCTTGATGATTCACAAAAAAATTAAAAAATTGAAAAAGTACAAAAAAATTAAAAAAATGAAAAATACAAAAAAATGAGAAAAAGAAAAAGTGCCTTGGTGAAAACCTGGAAACAGGCGCCTTGGTAGCAAAAATAGAATCTCTGCCAAGATGGTGAAAACCCAGCAAATGGGTGCCACTTGTTTCAAAATGCTCCATCTATCAGCACAATCTTGGTCTTTCCCAGCTTTCAGTCTTGCTTTAGTTTGTACATATTTCCTGATTTATTTCTGCATACTTGTTTTCAATAAGTCAGTCTGTACACCAATCAACTCAAGCGTCTGTATCCTATCAATGTTCAAACTTGGGGGTAATTAAAGTCATATCCTATGGCCTCCAATGTATCTTAGACATTTCATATCCAGTCAGAGTCCTTTGAAGCTTCATTTAAGTTGGTCAGTCTCTCTCATCTCCAGAAAGTATTTTGCATCTACAACAACGCAATCAAACATCAAACATCAAATTGAAAACAATCTATGCTTTTACATGTTTTTATCTCCTTGTATGCTTACTAATTCACATTGAGATTTTTGCATATTATGTCCTTTTGAGCTCTTCAATGATGTCCTTTACAGGATTTAGAGAGTGATGACTGGGGGCATAATCTTTTCTTTGTTTTTTGCTTGTATGTGAAAATCTAACAACTTTGGAAATTATGGATTGAAATGGTGTCTGTCTGTAAGAGCCTCTATCTCGAATTGGATGGCCATGCGTACCTTGACCATTGATACCCAAAAAATTCAAGGAAGTTTGATCTAACTATTGTCTTTTTGAGTGATTTCTTTCTCCTACTATGAAATGTGATCTTGCCTAAGGATGTGGACGATAAAGGGTCACTACGGGTAATTGACATTGGATTTAGAATGATCTCTTGACTGCTTGATGTGTTTGTAATGCAAGGTGTATTCAAGTCATCACGACGTTTATGTTTTGATGCTTATACAAATTGCTATATCAAAATGGACATGATATTCAGGTCATCCTGGTGTTTATGCTTTGATGCTTATATCTAATCTAACATTTTGAATACAAAATCAATATTCATATATCCATGGTTTCCTAATCAGTGGGTGTTGTATTGATTCTTGCGCATACAAATCAATATTCATATGTCTATGGTTTCATAACTAGTGGGCATTGTATTGATTTATCTGGTTACCTAAAAATTTAATGATGAAAATGACCGACCCATGATCAGTGACTAGGTCCTAGGTCTTAGGTTGCATCTCATTTTTCTTGGTTCTTTGCATCTTGTATATTTGCATGATCTCACAAATGGTTAAATGAACTTCAATGCTTAAAGAATTCTTCAAATATCTCTTCAAATCTAACAAGAGTTGAACCTACCTCGAAGGTCTCTTCATAGACTTGCAAGCAGTTATCCTCCTGGGTTAATCATCCTTTTTGACATAAGACTGAGTACTTGTCTTCATCAATACCTGCAAAACATATCATGTGTATCATTTCATTTACATATCATAATCATCTGTTGCATTACAATTCATCCATGTGCATAAGCATAAATTATACATACATATTTCCATAATCAAATACATTTGCATAACATCCATACATATGAAAGAAATCATTGCATTACATATATCCATACATACATTCTACTCTACTCATAGCATAAGCATCACATGATATCATCATAAATCAAAACATGACAAGTACAAATGAAGTCACAACCAAAATATCGATCTCATATATATCAAAAATCTTGAACTAGTCAGGGGTGCACTACTGGCATAGTATACAAAAGAATGAGCTCAGCTGAGCTATCAAAATCAGAACAGTATATCAATGATTAAAAAAAGTACAATATATCAAAATCAACAGATCAAAAATGTCAGAACATATCACAGATTGATCATCTCTCAGCCTGATCCTCTGCACTTGGTGGAGGAGGAGGTGGTGCATCTGGTACTGCCTCTACTCTAGGTGCTCTAGCTCCCTTGGATGCCATCATGTACTATGAATAGGAGGGAACTCTCTATGCAGTAGGAACAACTGTATAATATGTGGACACATAGTAAGCTACTTGTGAGGTCTGATGAATCACCTCTACCTGTAACCTTTGTACCTTGGTACGTAGCTCAGTCCACTCTCTATCTACCTCTATGTATCGCTCCTCCCATCAAGCATTGTGCACCTTCAGGTCCCTAACCTGTGCACTAAGCCTTCTGATAGTGTCATGTGGAGTAGGAGGAGTAGTAGGATCAACGTTTGACATCTCAGTATCTAGGGGAGCCTGCTTAGTGGTATCTTCTCTCTGCACCTTACAACATCTAACCTCAACACCTAAGTTAAAACCAGTATCCCCCTCTGTGAAATCCACACCACCACCTACCACCTTCTTAGTTTCTAGTACCTCATCCACTGAACCAACTCCACCTAATGTACCACCCTTTCCCCTAGTCCGTTTGTGAGAATCGGAAGATCTGCTTGCTATAGAACTAGTGGGACGAGTGGGCCTCATATGTCCTAATGGTCTCTGTGGTGGAGCCATCTCTCTAGGTCTTAAAGGTGTGGGGTGTATAAGAGGGGCCTATGTAGGTCTAGGACCCTATCACATCGGAGCACCAGTAACATCCATCACCTCCTCCATGGAGGGTATCAACTCAGTTAGATCAAAAAATCTATGAATAGGATGGTCAACAAGCCATGAGATGAATCCATCAATAACACTAGCATCTAGTACATCTGGTCTGTACTCCCAGTCCCTGCTGACAATAGCATTGTACTCCTATGAACACAAAGCATAAGAGAGCCTTTGTGTCCATCCAAGTCCAATCTCACACCTTATCCATGCATATGTAGCATAATCCTCTGGGGCATTGTGAATATGTCCATACTGCCGCCAGACCCTGGTAATAAGAAATCTCTCTATCATGGAGGATGACCTCCCAATCAGAACACAGCTCTGGAAGAAGTAACTAAACTACTCTCGGGTAGTAGGCAAAGGCTCAATGGCTACATATGGTCTCCAATGCACAAATTTCATATCATTAAGGCATCACCTCTAGTACTCAATGTGACCCATCCATCCCTATATAACATATCCAGCATATCTATAAATGATAGGCTCTTGAGGCTGCCTCTGTGCAATACACATTGGTCTCAACACTGGGATGTCCTCCCAAGCCCATATCTATAAAACTAAGGCTCCTGCAGCAAATGATTTGCTCTCTTGATACACTACCTCATGCATCTCAGAGAACATGTGAGCTAATAGAAACTGACCCCAAGCCAACTCAGAGGGAGTGGCCATCAAACATGCTATCATAGGGGCCCAGCCCATCAAAAGACCATTCTACTGACGGTTAGACATGATAATGCCACCAATCATCTCGACGATGATGCACTCCAGCCGGTGTGTATGTCCATATCTTTGCACTAAGGTCTCCCAGGAAATGGAGGCCATCATCTAAGTATCATCTCTGAAGAGACATTTGAAAGCTAATACACCTGAGTTCCCCAAACTCACATACTCTGGTCGCCAACCTACATGAAATGGAATGCGCAATATATGGTAAATGTCCTTAGGGGTAACAGTGATCTCCCCAGTCTGCAAGTGGAGGGTTTGTGTCTTCGAGTGTAACCTCTCAATCAGCGCAGTCAAAATTCCATGATTTACCCTAATCTCAAGTAAATGTATCAGGTGCTCGAATCCACAAGAAGCAAGGTGGACCCTCATAGGGTCTGGCAAGGACACACATAATTTCTGAGTAGCATGATGCTAGATTCGAACATGTACATTTGGATAAATAACCTACATAGCATAGAAACATGGAATCCTATCAGTAATTGGGTCACAAAATAGGTTACAAGGACAAAAATGGGGTAGTTCAATATTTCAGAAGGTAGGTTAACAGGTCAGCAATTCGGCTAAGCAATCAAAAAAATAAAATTTTGACCTAATATTGAGTTTTAAGCTCACTATTTTCCATACAACATTTTAGACTGGCATGAAAAGTTGTACAACTTTCTACATCATACCAAATGACAAACCATAGTAGCACGACAATGCATCCCTCATCTTACGAGTTATGAGGGACCCAACAGAATGTCGTACGACTCATGGGTTCCTCTGATATGAATCATGGGGGCCTATGACATGACAATCTAGCTACAGTTGAAAATTCGTACGAGTCCTGCTAGGGAGTCGTATGAGTTTCCATGCATGCAAAATTCAAAAATGGAAAAACATACAAAAAATTGCTAAAATCCTATAAAACATGGAAAAATTGACATTTTAGCAAAGCACAGAGGTCCACCTACCGGATGTCCATACTGCTGAGGTCTTTGGTGTCTCCAGCTGCACTCAAATCGATGCAAACTCATAGGTACCTTTGGTTCTACCATTTTCTCACTCAAAGGGCTTCACAAAGTTTTCAAAGTCACACGGTTGAAATGATTTGAAAATGACCCTTCTGACCTTTATATAGCTTTTGACCTAATTTTCAAAAGTGCTCCATTTTTCATGAAAATTGCACCCTTGGCTAATTTTGACGTTCTAAATCCATTTTCAGGATCAAAATTAAAATTTGAGATCATTTACTATGTCAAAATCATGATTTAAAATTTTTGGACCTAGGATAGTCTACTGCTTACACAATCGACCTTCAATCATCAAAGAAATCCAGTATTCAACTTAACTGATTATCTTACATCAAACTCTCAAAATTTCAACTTGGTCAACCATGGTCAACTCATGGTCAAGTCTCATCAAACTTGGTCTTTTGGACCCTCAAAATGATGCAGAATGCATTCTCGAACATGTTTAACCACTTCTCAAATCAATTAACATGCTTCTAAACTATAATGCTAACTTTTCTTGTCAGATTTAAATTTTTAATCCCGAAGGGGGCATGGTATTGCACATCATTCAAAGTCTGTAATCTAAATCTAAAATCATATCTTTATTGAAATCATATCTTTCCTCAGTAATCAAGACAACAACCACATCTAGTTGTTGATTCATCAAAAAGACCTCATCGCTTGGGGCAAATCAATCATCACTTGGGGCATATTAGATTCATCGAGATCCATATCAATCTAGTATTCTCCTAATCTTGTAAATTGTATCATTTTTTGTAACTATCGGTTCAATTGTGTTATTTCCTTGGTTCTTCAAAAACTGAAGGGTTCAGATGTGATACCAATGTGATTCTTATCGACAATTAGGTCTAGAATCGGTCACTCACTTCTTCACAATCATAAGGTTAAGAATCAAGTGTTTTGACACTTTTTTGCAATCATCGGTTCATTTGATGTTATAGTTAACATTATCTTTGGTCATTCAGGACCTATTATCTTCATATCAACTTCAATCAGCTTCTGTCTCATATCAATTTCAATTTCAAACATCAGTTTCAACATCATACACAGACTGTCTTTGAACCACTATGCTTCACATAACAATTCAAAGAGGGGCAAAATGTAATACCCCAAAAATGGGCTATAGGTTCATTAACCTCCTACATCAACATATCGAGCAAAATCAACATCGAAGTCCTAACCTAAGGCACATTTGAACATCATTGAATCCTAATTGATTATCTTAAATTTTGCATTGGGGAATATTCCTAGTAATATTCTTAATCATCTTTAATTTAATAGTTATTTGGTGATAAATCCTATTTATCCTAAAGTTTGATTAATTGAATATTTTGAATATTTAATTAATTAGATTTAATACTGCCACTTAATTATTTAATTAGATTTAATTATATTTATTCCTAATTATTATTATTTAAATTTGACAATAAATCAAAATTCCTATCATTAATTGATTAAATTTTTATTTAATTAATTAAAGCAAGTTGTCATATTTAATGATATTATTTTGAATAAAAGTTTGATTAAATGATTGATTAACCCATAAATCAATTGTTTTATTTTTAAAAAAAACTTAGTTAAGTTGGAAATAAATCACTTTATTTATTTATTTAATTCATAATTATTATGCAGAATCAGAAAAGCAGGCAACTAGAAATTAACAATCAATTTTAAACTCTATTTTGAGTTAAACATTGCTTTTGCATGATTTTGTGAATTAATTATCTTTTATTCTTTGATAAACTCAAAAATCAACTCGTGTTTATCTGAGTGATTTATGGCTTTTTCCATGCATCCCCAAAGCCCTGGATTTCTATAAAACCAAGGCTCAACTCTTCAATCTCATATCTCATAATTTTGCAAACTTATGCTGGCGAATTGGTATATGAAGAATTGAAGCTTCTTTTGTGAATCAACAACTTTTGTGAGATCATTCATATTTTAGCATATCGTTGTTAGATTAATTGCATTGCATATCAATTTTTCATCTAGAATAGATTCATATCAGATTTCTCATATTATTGCATCTAAAATCCAAAAATATAGATTAATTTACATCCAATTCATATCTAGATTTTTCATTCAAATCTTTCATTTAGGTGTCATCAAGGTCACTGATCTCGGTCCAATCTGAGAATACATACTCGCATCTATTAGAAGGCAGTAAATTGCCTGGTTAGTTTAGTTTTCAATTACTTGCACGATTTCAATTTCAACTAACCTCTAATGTTTTACTCAAGTGTTGTGTCTACAAACAGGTACAAAATTCACACACACAAATGGAATGTGAAATAGGATTGTGGAAGCTGGGAGATTGTATCGACTGAATGTAGAGTAGAGGATGGTATATACTTCATTGGAACTGATCAAACAAAGATAGTTGCTATCAAACAATTCACAAGGATCATGTATTTCCTTTATATACACTTGTGTTGCAGACAGTGAGTTCTTAGGTGTTCATAACCTTGTTTGGGTAGTGAGCCTACTCTTTTCATTGACTCCTAAGAGGGTTTGTCCTCTAACAAGGACTATGTATTGTAATGTTTTAATTAGCTCCTAATAGGGCTAGATCTTTTAAAAGGGATACTATACGCTTAGTACATCATTAGTGGGTGTTAATTCCCACCGAGGTTTTACCTTTAACAGGGTTTCCTTGACAACAAATATTATGTTATTGTGTTGGCATTCATTGTGTTCATTTGATTTGGTATTGCTATTATTCAAAGTTTAAAGTTTAATAATCTATCATACAACTGATTCACCCCCCCCCCCTCTCAGTTGTATTGGTGGATTGCTATTTCTAACATGTATATAGTTACATTTTTTAGTGTAGCTTTTCCATTTATGTCAAAGGGGGAATAATATGTGTGAAAAATGTATAGAAGAATGTATAAGAGGTATATAGACAATAGATTGGCATTGGACACTTAATCATTTTTCACTAAGTGTTGCCATTAATGCCAAAAAGGGAGATTGTTGGCAAGTGATCTAATGAGAAATCATATAGGTTTTAATTTATGGAAACACTACTTATTGGCATGATTTCTTGGAGTACAATCTAGTTTTCGATATTATATTTGGAAAAATGATTAAGTCCAAGAAGTAGTTGATAGGGTACAGTTGCACAATTTTGCCTAGCGAGCATAGTATGTGAAGAATGAATTCATGCAAGCTTATAGGAATGTATTATGAGATGTAGTAGACCTTCAGTTAAGGTTGCTTGTATTGTGGAGTTGATTGGAGAGAGTTACAACTTGATGTGGTTACGCAAAGACACTGTAGCAGTTTAACAGGGTAGACAGGTGGTCATGATGTCTAAGCGAGTAACATGTGGATTCCAGAAGTGCCAATTTAGGTTTGGTTTGGGTCCTACCCTATCTTTGTCAATATATGATCGTCGACTATGTATTTTCTATTTGGTTATGTTTTGGACACATTTTGTGATGTAAATGTGAGCTAACGGGAAAGAGTATATATGTGAAGATGTTTTGAGATGTGAAGTGGTGTGAACAATGTGTCAATGTATTGGGATGTTAGAATAATGTAGAGGATGTTGTGAGCTATTACTAGAAATTCTTTGGCATAACAAATGTTTTTATAGTTCACTTATGTTATTATAAAAGATCTTTTGTAATACTGGATAGTGAGTCTTTGTAAGAGCAGTGAGCTCCTTGTTTTACCCCTAATAGGGTATGCATCCTTTAACAAGGATTTGTACTAATGTAATAATTAGATCCTAATAGGGCTAGGTCTCCTAACAGGGACACTATAATTTTAGTGCATTATTTGTGGGTACCATCCCCACTAGGTTTTTCTCTTAACTGGATTTCCTCATTAACAAATCATGGTGTTATGAGTTGTTTGCTTTATGTGCATGTTCTATTTATTTTAGTAATTGCATGGTTAAGTTTGAATTTGTTAAGTATGATAATAAAGTGTTGCAATATTGATTCACCCCCCTCTCAGTATTTCTTAATCCTAACAAAACTTTATTCATCAATCAACTTGTTATAACCTTATAGTTGATACCCTTTATCAATGAGGTCTCAATGGAACTCTCCTTAGGTGTCTTGAACATGAAGAATCTAAAACTAGCTTAAAGGAAGTTCATGAGAGTATTTGTGGATCTCATTAAAGTGATCTTACCCTAGCTAATAAACTCATACAAATAGGGTATTATCATCCGAACACAGAGAAATACTCCTTTTTGTTTGTCAAATAGTGAAAAAAACCAAATCCATCTATCATCCTCTAACGAACACATATTCATTGTCACAACTACAAAATACTTTAATTTTGATAGTATCGTATGATGGTTTAGACCTTACCTATTTTGATGATAAGCTTGGTTTAATAGAACTATAGTTACCTTTATGAAATTCATTATGAATGGATGAAGTGTGATATAATTTTCTACATCCAAATGATTCATTTTCTTACAACCACATAGTGTATGTATGATTAATTAGGATTAATGTAATCTATGACTGGATGTGAAATAAATGAGTTGTATATCCTGTGCTACTAACCTCTTTGTTCATGAATAAGTCAATAGGAAAGGAGGAGCGAATTCAACAAATTTATAGAAAGTATGTAGCAAATGTGGAAAGACTAGTTCAAGATATCATAAAGAGAAGAGTAAAAGTTGAAGTGAAGTTCCAACTAGGTCATCTGATTCTTTGGTTGAATTCATTAAGTTGTCTTTATTGATAGAAGATCTAGGCACTCAAGTTTTCTATATTATCTCCTGTGACTGTGCATGGTAGAATTGTTCCTCCTTGTTGAGTGAATTCTCATGAACTTAATGTAAATTAATGCCACCATTAATGAAAAGGAGTGGCCAATAGTAGTTTTAGGTAGTCAGTTAAGTTAGGTGTATAAATAAGTTATTGTACTCTTCTACGAGTAGCGAGTAGAAATAAGTAAGGAGTAAGTAGACATAAATTAAATAGTTATATTGTTATGCTATTATACTTTGTTTTCAACAATATAGATTGATTTCAGTTCCAATGTGTAATTAATTCCTCTGTTGTAAATAAAAGAGAAAAGTTTATGTTGACTTCATATATTGTTAGTAACTTGGCTTCAATCACCCAAGGGGACCCACTTGGTGAGTGAACCTTAGAAATTTTCCTTCTTTCCTAGTTAGTATTCAGACCCTTTCCTATTCCTACAACCACTTGGAAATAGACTTAGTGACTGTGCCTGCAACCAAGGTTGACAGAGTAGTTCCTGCCTAAAAAGTTTGAATTTGTTATTTATTGTACTTTGTTCCTTATTTTGATAGGTTAAGAATTAAATTCCAACATTTAATTTCTAAAATTTTACTTATGAGTTGCAAAGTATTCAAAAGGAACTTAGTGCATATATCTTGCTGCACCATTTTAAGTCTACATCCCTACTCCGATATTTAAATGCACCTTAAATAGGCAAATATCTGCTTAGTGGGTGTCTAATCTTTAAGTATGGGAAGTTCTCCTAGTTATTAACCTATTCGTGAGGCCAAAAATTTTGGCATCGTTGTCGGGGATGGTGTCAAGCTAAGAAGTTAATGAAGTCTTTAGATCAAGTTTTCAGTTCAAGATTTGTTTCATGTTTATCCAAGTTTTCTAGTAATTCATTTTTAGCCCAAGTTAGTTGTTAGTAAAACCTATATCAGTAGAAGAAGACCAAGGGATGATTTAGGAATATCTCTTCCCAATAATGCTAATATCTAGTTAGGAGAAATCTTTGGTTACCAAGAAGAATAAGAAGAGAACCCATTTGTTGATGATGTGCAAATTTTACCAACAACCTCATCATCCTCAGAAGAAGAAGACCCCTTTGGCCTGAACATTTTTGAGGAACCTATTGATGTGAATCCTTTTGGAGAAATCTTGGCCAACCTCCATCTTGATCCTCATAATCAACCACTCAAATAGACAAAGTTAATAATAGGCTAGCTTTAGTCATCTATCAACAAGGAGGTCTATCAGGAGGTCAAGCTTGAGGTCCACCAAGAATGAAAGCTCCTCCCACTTTCCCATTTCCTATCATTGATCAACATGATAATAACAACCTTAAGAATATTCTAGCCTCAACTCTTCCCAAATTCTATGGCCTAGTCACAGAGGATCCTAACACCTTTCTCTTTGAGTTTGACACCCTTTGTATGAGTTATGACTATACCACTGATGCCCATAGAATTAAATTATTCCCTACAACTCTTAAGGATTCATCCTTAAGATAGTTCATGGGCTTAGGAAGAAATGTTGTGAATGATTGGGGAGAAATGAAGGATGCTTTCTTGACCAAGTACAAAGAATACTGCAAAGAAAACAATTTAAGAGGAGATGCTGGCCTAACATGGGAAAATCCAATGGTATTGGTGTTTCAAGAATAGAGATCACTCACATGTTTTCTAACTTCTAGCACGATATAATCAACAACATGACAACTCAGTTAGACACCATGAAAGTTAAAAATAAACATGAAGAGGCTAAAGCTATGTTTGCTAAATTTTTTCCCCACTGTAGACAAAAAAGGGACTATAGATATAAACCAAGTGGCTAACTTGGAGGCTAAGAAGATTCCCACTGAGTTCAATCAAGTCCTAGGAGATGATGGTAAGGTCTTATTCATTTCTCAAAGGTGTCATGGGCTTGAAGACAATGTATGCCACAAGATCCTTTAAATTTCTCTAATCCATTTTTAAATTCTTTTGGCAATCAGTGGCAATCACCATATAATCCTAATGTTGGGTATCACTAGAATCAACCCTAGAGTAACTCCCAATAGTCCCACTAGTCAAGCTACCGAAATCCTGCATGGAAATATCATCAACCCAATTGGCAGCCACCACTGATGTAGTTCCCACTCATAATTGACCTTTTGAAATTATTGTCGAATCCTTTTAGTCCATTTTTATGTATATGCTAATTTATTTAGCGATGCTTGATTTCATGACACCGCTTAATGTTGGATTTATTTATCATGATTTATTACTTAGTTGAGACATTTCATGCATTCAGTTGATGGTTATATTACTTTCATGATGCTTTATATACTCTTAGTTAGTGATTATAGTCATTTTCATGATGATGTCAGACTATGTGTTTTCAGTTGATGATTATAGTATCTTCATGATGATAGAATTCATATGTTAGGATATGATGATATTTATATTCATAATTTACTAGTGGTACTTACCCCATACTTTCATGTGTATGGATTGCGTGTGTTTTTTATATTTCTATTTGTTGTGCTTGATGTGGTTGAGGGACGAAGTCATAGTTACTTGCTTGCAATATCCACATGATCAGCTAATCCCCGTCATTGTTTGTTATATATTTATACATGTATGTACATGCTCATCTTTTATGCAGGATTTCATGTACCGAGCATCGGCTTCCCTGAATTGCCAGGATGAGCGTTCCCTATTGCAACATCTCAATGGTAAGAAGGGGGGAGATAATAGTAGACCCAAATCCCAACCTAAACCATTTATTGCCCTAAGATAATGGGCAAGATTCTTTTGATTACCCTTCAAATTCGTCAAGTGACGTAAGTTCGCGAGCCCTTTCCTTGAGTATGCTTTCTAGTGTCTTGAGTTATTTGTTTTGATTCATGTTGGTGGGATGTGAGTTGATTTGATTTTGATGGTTTAATGGTTGAGTAGAGTACGAGATCTATTATGTGAATTAAATAATTAACCCTTATCGAGTTATAGAAATATTGAACTTGAGAGTGTATTTAATTAATAAAAATTAATTAAATACCTTTGTCAACTAAAAAGATTTAATAAGAGGCCTAAATATATAAAAGGGAATTTAATTGGTTATAAAATTCAAAAGGATTAAAATAAAGGTTATAATTATTAAAGTTGATATTTAATTATCAATTATATTAAGATATTAATTCTAAACTTAAAAAGATAAAAGAGTTTAATTAAATACTAAGCTTGAATTTAATTTAATTAAGCAAATATAATCATGCATATTAATAAATTGATTATTTCATGGTTATTTATGCTAAATTTATTTATTATTATTAAATTATAATCATGCATATTATATGAACATCAATTAAAAGAATTGATTGGTCAGTTATAAACTTAGAGGTCAAGTTAAGAGGCTAAACAAAAGATTAATTACGAAATAATTATTTATTCACAATTGCATGTTGAGTTAATTGGGGTAGGGTTTTTATTGGGAAACCTAATTGGGTTCATTTATTAAAAGTCTTTTGGGAGTCATTTTTGGAAAGGGAGGAAAAAGAAATTTTACAGGTTTTGGAAGGTTGCAATTTCGGAGACGAAATTTGGAAATGAAAGGATTTAGTAAAAGCTAGATTGGATGGATTTTTGATTGAAGAGTTTTGCTCAGGTCTTCACATATGGATTTCAGGTAGGAGTTTGGAAACCCTTTGTGTTTTGTGAATTTTCCTATTCTATCAAAAAAATTGTCTACATCGTGTCTGCCATATTATAATGGAGGTTTTGTGTGTTCGAGTGATGTTGATTGGATTGGGTGAATTGGGTGTTCAATCGATGTATTTAATTAGGGATTATAAAACAGGCTGAATAGGTTAGTAAACCCTAGATTTGGTAGATATGGTTGAATTTATTAGAAAACCCTTGTGCATGAATTAGATTGTTGATTTGTCAAATCGTTAATTGCATATTATCAATTAGAAGAAAAAAAATTAAATCAACCTTAGGATCTTCATTTGGAATATTTTTAGATTCAGGGAAATTAGGGGTTCTTTTGGCATTAAGAAAAAGAATAAATAAACTTTAAAAAGAAAAAAAAGTGTGCTTTCGATTCTAGTTAAAATATAATTATTTATATATATAATTAAAAAACACATATATGAATAAATATATTTGCAAAACTATATAAAAAATATATAATTATAAAATAAATCCTATATAAAAAAAGATTTTATTATTTAAAAAAAGGTTCTAAAAAAATGAAATTTATTGGGGGGCGGGGGGGCCCAAACCCCACCCATGCCACCCTTGGCAGCAAGGACCTATCATAGTGGGCCCTGTCGCAGCAGGCCCTGCACTACGACAGGCCAGTCTGCCAATGAAAAATTGTACCTGTCACACAATAGGACTGTTGTTGTAGCAGTTGGGGGAGGGTAACCCCCGCCCCTTTATAAAATACTTAATATATATTTTTTTTTAAAAGAGTAAATTTTATTTTATTTATTTTGCATTAAAAATTAATTTAATTAAATATTAATTATTACGATAATAATTTTATTTAATCATTGATAATCTAAGTTAATTATTTGGAAAATTCTATATAGTTTTTATTTAAATATTTTTATTTAATAAATATATTTACATGCATATTATATACGTGTATATGTTTTTATGATAAGATTCATACATTTCCTCTGCTAGTTTTTTAATTTAACTTCTAAATAACTATATTAGTTTTTTTAGTAATTATAATTAAATAAACCAATTTATATAAAGGATTTATAAATTGATTTATTAAGTGAATATTAATATTTAATTATATTATCTAAATTAGTAATTAAGATTAATAAATTAATTTATATAAAGAATCTTATAAATTAATTTATTTAACAAATTTGTGAATTTGTTATTAATCAAATTAATTTAGTAAATATATCAGCGATTGTTGTAAATTTGGTGTTCATATTAATAAGTTGTTTTTTTCCTATGTCTTGTGTGGGATTAAGTGTCCTAGTGGGATATTGTCCTGGTCACGATTACTTTACCCCAACTTGGATTCTTGAGTTTTTAAGACCTTTCATGAATTTGAGTTTGAGGATGGTTGTGTTTTCAAGTCTCAATCATTGTGTCATTAACCAATCAAAGATGACAACCATTTTGTTGCATTATGATTTTTCTACTTGGTCACCTTGTTCATTTGATGGTATCTTTCTGTGGTTTAAAAGTTGAGTTTGATGACTTATGTTTTGCTCCATGACCGGAGATGTCTAGATGATGTGGTCTTGAGTGGTTTCATGATTTATGTATGCGAGGTGGTTTATCGTTATATGGTGATATCCATTATGGGATGGATGACCTATACTATGTTCCATTCTGAGATGGACAGATTGATCCTAGTGTAGGAAAAGTTATTTCTATGCTCCAACATTATTTTGATGGATTCTTGTGACTTCATGATTTATGAAAATTATGTTTATTATTTTGGTTTTATTTTGGCCGAGAGCATTAGGGTAGGTTATCTAGATGTTAGAAGGGAATTGGCATACTTTGGAGGTTCCAGAGTCCATAAGTGGTTGTTTGGATATACCTAGTGAGTTACTTAATACAATGATAACACAATGCATTAAATAGAGAGATTTAAAATGAATTAATAGGATAATCCTCACCCATGCCTTGAGTGCTAGTAAAGGCTAAGGATGGGAGTGGGAGAACATGCTTTCCTGTCTAGTGGTGATGGTGAGTTCTAGCATGATTGGTTATCCTTGTCTGTATGAGAGGATTTTTGGTTCCGCATGTGATCACACTTGGGAGTCAGAGCCTAGTGAGATCATCCCAAGGGGTTGACACATGTGATGACACTTCCCTGATATCATCTTAGATTACCTACATGTGGGTTTACCTTTTTGAGTTAGAGATCCTTATAGGATTCCTTGCTTAGGTCTACCTTGTATTCCTTGTTGTTTTGATACCTAGATGGGGTCTATTGTTATCTCCTCAGCATGGTGAGAGTGGACCACTTAGGTTCCATGAGGTCAGGTCATAGTTATCTTTTTTTACCATTTGAGATTCCAACATCCTAGTACTGGTGTTGGATGCTCCTTGTAGTTGTTGCTTCTTATTTGTTCTTCTTCTAGAGATATGATCTTATCTTTTATGATGTATTCTTGCATTCATGTATCTTGTATCGATTGTTACATCTAGTAGAATATGTGTGTGTGTGTGTGTATCTTGTATTTTGATATTGTTACATACCCTGCGACATGTGCAGAGGATGTTATTGCATTTGGTATCATTGGTGGTTTCACTTGTAACATTGTATTATTTCTATGAGATGTAGTATTTGTATGATGTAGAGATTTTGTATGAACATTGTAATCTTATAATTAAATGTGGGATGGAAAATTTATGGTTATCAAATTGTGTTACTTGATTTTGTACTTAGTAGTTTTAGTTTGTTGACATAATTCTACGTTAAGGAAACCTTGAGATTTATAATCAGAAATTGATATTATGTTTATGTGTGCTTATCGACTTTATGTTATTTCTCATGTTGTTTATTTATTATTTTTTGTAAACACTTAAGAGAAAACAAAATTTGATAAACTTGGTAACATATTTTAGGTTAATTTCTCCTGGGTTCCCTAGCGGGGCATTACAACCGAACAATTGACAATAGACCTAAAACCAATGACAAATCCAAAAAGGTAACTGACAACTATTACCTCAATTAAAAAAGATCCTTTTACCCAACCAATCCAACAAAGCCAACTACCTAAGTCTCCCCCATTTCCTCATAGACTAGTCCATGAGACATTACAAGCTCAGGAAGAGTATGCTAATGATTTGCTTGATCAACTAAAGCATATATGTGTCCAAATAACTTTGTTAAAATCTATCAAGGAAGTACCTACATATACTAAAGAAATTAGGTAAGAATGCATGAAAAACCCTATAAGGAAAAAGAAGGATCCAAAAATTATCCATGTTTTAGGTCATTTATTTGACTTAATGCTTGAAAAAGCTTATATTCCCAAGTATGTTGATCCTGGTAGCCCAATGGTAATAGTTTTCATAAATGAAGTCAAAGTGATGAATGCATTAGTTGATCTTGGGGAGGCCATTAATTTTATGACTAAGGATATCATGTTACAACTTGATATTATAGGTATAAGAGCTACCCCAACTATCCTACAACTTGCAGATAGTTCTACAGTAAAGCCTGATGGCATGGTAGAGGATTTAGTTGTAACCTTGGATTCATGGAAATATCCAATTGATTTTGTTATCCTATCACCAAAGGAAAATTTGGGAGGGTATCGAATTATCCTAGGAAGACCATGGTTTACTACTATAGATGCCTTTATAGCATGTAGGTCTGGGAGAATGACCATCTCAAATGGGCTCTCCACTAGTACAAAAAGAACAATATATGACCAAATAAACTACCAAAAATTGTAGATAAATGACCAAATTCAGTCACATGACCAGTGATAGTTTATTGTCAGTCATTTATCTCGTGACCAAATTTATGACTAAACTATTTTAGTCATTTATTTGGTCATTGATTTGCTCATATATTTAGTCATTTATTTGGTCATTTGGTAGTTTATTTGGTCATTTGGTCATTTGGTAGTTTATTTGGTCATTTATTTGGTCATTAATTTGGTTGTTTATTTGATCATTTATTTGGTCATTTATTTAGTCATTTATTTGGTCATTTATTTGTTCATTTATTTGGTCATTTATTTGGTCATTTATTTGGTCATTTATTTAGTCATTTATTTGGTCATTTATTTGGTCATTTATTTGGTCATTTATTTGGTCATTAATTTAGTCATATATTTAGTCATTAATTTAGTCATATATTTAGTCATATTAGGGCACGATGGAATCAAACCATCATCCTCCTACTTGTAAAGTAGGTGCTCTTCCATTGAGCTAGTACCCTTTAAAGAATAATCATACCATGTATACTAGTACTTTCCACTAAACATGATTTCAAGTTTTTTCATCTATAGTTCAAGGGTAGAAAAGCTTAAGGGGAGGATGACTAGTGATACTTTAAACTCAATGGTGAAGTTATTCAATGTGCAATATAAGAATGAAGTGAATGCCACCATTGGAAAATACATTACATGTGGCTTGTTTCCCTTATTATAATGACAATCATATATCTTTAGGGGAAACTAGCCACATTAAATAGAGATAAAGTATGTACCAATGATCATACCTTCTACATTCTTGCAGCTACAACCATATAAGCAATCCTCCATTAAGGTAAGTCGAGCGGAAAACCTAAAGCCCTGATTCTATAGACCAGGGCAGGATACAATAATTCTACAAATTATTCTCATATCCAACCTTATCCATATTTAAGGATCATAATTGTCATATCCAATTGTATCCATATTAGAGGATCATGAAAAATAGTTGTAACATGTGCACTTGCACACATGCACAACTGTACACAAGGAACATGCATGCACACACACACACACACACAACCATACCCTAGGAACACACACATGCACATGTACATACCCATACCCAAGGAAAAAAATTACAGTGCCTGCATACCCAAACCTTGAACCTGTACCGGTCCCTACCAATTCTGACAGCTTATATTTTACTACACAGCAGGGCAATGGTCACCCCTAAAAAGGCAACCACTCTTTAGAAAGAACATGCACATGTAGCTTGGACTGATATGTTCCTGATTGACACAAAATAACTAAGTTTTGAGGGTGAATAAAAAGAAAACAACATTGGTGAGTAATTGTAATAAAATTGAAGTAGCTGAACTATTTTATTTTTTTCAATTCCCTATTTCTTAGCTAGTCAAATTAGGCAAGCCTGATGTTTATAGATTTTTATGGTCATTGGCTATATATAACTAGCCATTAGTGGCCTTAATGTCTTCTTGGTAGTGTCTCATGTTTAGTTTTTACTTTTAATGCTTGTGTACTATAAACTTCTCAATGATTTGTTAAATACATAATTGTGTATGAGTTTCTGTCAAACCACCCTAATAAAACCCCACTATTCTATCTAAATAAAAAGGTGTGCATCTCCAAGTTGTAGTAAAAAAAGATGCAGAAATGATATTTGCCTCCTACATATAAAGAGGAAGATGGTCTCATTCCCAATTAAAACTGAGAAATTATATAACTTATCAGTTATCACCTAGCTAGTTTTGTATTCAAGTTTTAAAACATGACAGTTATATACTGAAACAATCCTTGACAGTGTTAATAGAAGTACAGACACAAAGAAAGTCACACTTATCCCCAAAGTAGAGATGGAAATGCCACGTACCTCAATGACATCAACAACATTAGTTTTCATATCAAATGTGATTTCTTCAAATGTGTCATCTAGAAAACAGATGATTTTTGTTAGTTTTTTGCCAGTCAATAGAGCTTTTATCTCTTCACATGTAGGTATATTCTATCTTGGCCTAGCCTTGACAGACCACTTCAAAGCATTCCACATATTCATAACCAGGGCATGGATTTCAGGATCGATACTAGGAGCAGTGGCAACATCGTGGACATATTCAGACAAGTATGCTGCAATATCTTTTCCAGGGGGCTTTGCAGAAACACCGAGATAAACCTCACACAAATTCAATCAGTTCAATCAATCAACACTTGAAATAAGAAAATTGAGAAGTAAAGTGCTACTTTCTATTGATAATAATTATTAATTAAGGAGTTTCTGTTACAAATCTAAAAGTATGCTTCTTGAAAACTAAAAAACTCATTGAAATCTAAGTTTCAATACAACTATGCCTTTGTTTATGCAAAAATAGTAGAAAAGAAAGAATTAGAGAGAAAGGAGACCCAAATTTTCCTTAAGAAAGCCTCAATCCTCACTGAAAGATTGAATTGAAGATGACCTTGAAGTCCCACTCGAATGAACTGAAAGTGATCCCTTCAAAGTTGTTCCAATTGATAAAAATATATTCTTGGGGTCGTACATGATTGAAAATGATGCAAATTGGAGGTTAAAATTGACTTGAACTGTAGTTTGGTGGGCCCAAAACTTGTCTTGACTAATGTATAACTGATGTGGGCTATTAAATTAAGGACTAAATGCTGCAAACTTCTCAAAATTCCTCCTTTTTAGGCCTCGAACTAATGTAGCACTGATGTATTGCATTGGTTAACTGACTGACATGCTTAGTATTGTTGTTATCTACTCTCTTGACTGCTACAAGGCTTTCTAAGCTATCTCTTAACACCTATGGGTCCTCTTTCACCTAATATAGGTTATCCTCATTATTTATGATTCAAAAACCCTTTTGAATCTATTACTGTGTTGGATGAATCTGATATATTGTAACACTGTCTTGATAATTGCATTCTTACTATTTTTGACATTCTATCTATTGATCACAGTCCCTTATGTCTATTTGGTCATTATTTTGGAATTTTTGCTCTTTGCAGTTTTGTAACATTGTTCCTCACTGTCACTGTCTGCCTTACTATTTCTTGCTCACTGCCTTGACATCTCACTAGCTTCCATTGATCATACATCACTATCTTTACGTAATCATTGTAATAGAACTATCCTTTAAATAACATCATTGCTTTCCATCTTTAATTCTCTTTACATGTTATTGTACAATGTCCTTACAATATTCTCATCATGGTCTTTGCTGCCTTTAATTATTGTATTCATGTCTTTCTACATACGATATCACTATTTTTTATGTATTGGATATCACTGTTTATTCATTCATGCTTTCCATTGTCTTCATATCATTTAACACTTTCATTACATTTACTGACTGTCATTACATTCACTCATTGTCCATTACATGTTCATTTTTGCTTTTCATGCATTGTTTAATCTCTAATTTGAACATCCTTGTTCTTGATTAAACTTACTTTTATTTGAACTCCTTTTTTAAAAACTTTTATAAGAAATCAAAGGCTTTATTTATCTTTCAGCATTTTGACAACATAAACATAGAGCACTTGGAATGATTTTCCTTTCTCAACATTTTAAAATCTTCCAAGACTTTGGGCATAAGACCTAGGGCAATATTTTAAGCCATTTTTTTAACCTGAAAGTGAAGCAATAGGCAACATTTATAATTGTCTCTATCCAAAATTATATGAGGACTATGCAAGTTTCCAGATCTTATACCCATATATTTAATTATTTTTATAGCCACTACTAGGCAAATTTACCCAAGTAAACAAAGGAGCATAGGCGACTCATATAAGGAAGTAGTTTGCTTAGTTGTTTGAAAAATGATCACTACAAGAAAAACAATTTCTGCAAATGACAATTATTGATCCAAAATCAGTTGAGGACTATGCAAGTTTTCAAATCTTATATCCATATTTTTCAAATGTCAATGTACCTTAGCTTAGTTTAAGTCTAAATACATTTTTAGCTTATATGAGACAATGGGTAACTGATGTGAAATAGATGACCTCAGATGGTAAAGTGTTGAGATTTACATAATGGAGCCCCAGGTTTAAATCTTCAGGAAGATAATATTACATAATGTGTTTAAATTATAGAAGATATGAAACCCAAAACACTGATGACTTTGTTCAAAGGAATAACCTAGAAACTCCACAAGGTAAGTTTTTCAACAAAAAAAAAATTGAAATTGAAAGAATTTGTGGGTAATTATTGTTATACATATGAAAATAATATTTATTATCTCTACATAATGTTTTAACTCAACCAATGTAGAAATTTAAAGACGGATAAAGGCTAGATATGATTTCTATGTACACACAGGGTTGCCTGTGTAGATAGAGTTCTAGGATGTGTGAAAAGTACTCAGCCCAATCTTTTCCTTGCCAAGTAGTATTTGAAGGATAAAGGTTGGATATGATTTCTATGTACACACAGGGTTGTCTGTGCAGATAGAGTTCTAGGATGCGTGAAAAGTACTCAGCCCAATCTTTTCCCTACCAAGCAGTATCTCAAGAAGTCGTGTAAATAGAAAGTACTTTCAAATTTTACACTTATTTTACTTATTATATGAGCTTAACTTTGTCTACACCCACTTGTGGATATGGAAATTCTTTTCAAGTTCAACCACTATACAAAAAATGGCACTAACTAAGAGCCTATTTTCTTTATTTATCTCTACATCTCTTTTACTTTAAGGAAAAAAAAATACTTTGCTAAATCCAGGAAATAATTAATGGATAAATTTAGAATACAGTTTTTGAGCAGAGTAATGTAGATGTTTCTACCTGTAAAGAAATCTTCCAGCCCTTCCAACACAAGTTTACAGCTCTTATATATGAAACTTGTTCTAGGAGTAAAATTTTATTTTAATCTCATTGTAATATTTTTTCACTTTTCTGGAACCGTAGTTGCAAAACTCCTTGGTTACTTACAAAAGTTGTGACCCAAACATTCTAATAAATTGTCATAATTTTTTTACTTTTCTGGAACCGTAGTTGCAAAACTCCTTGGTTACTTGCAAAAGTTGTGATCAGACATTCTAATAAATTGTCATAAAATTTAGAAGCAAGTTTTTCGAGAACTTGGTGATTTGAACTAAAATGTCTCACTCGACTTGAATTTAATCATGATACGATAAAATTATTTATTAAAAATAAGCTGGATCAAATAGTGGTTGGCACTAACTATGATTGCCTATAAAATAATTTAATCTATTATATATTTGACTTCAAAGATTTAGTGAATGAGTAGTCCACTTATTGAATCTTGTTTTCAATTTGTTTTGAGATGCAACCAATTTTTTATTATTCTGAATATTATTCCTCCAAGTGATCAATCCAACTATTTGATCAAAAAATAAACTTTTTAAAAATCAACTTTAAAATACATCTTCAAACATACCAGAATACATGAAGCACTCTCAACATCTTCTCTAGATACATGAAGCACTCTCAACCACATCATAACATTGCCAGATTTATTTATGCAGCACTCGTGGTTATCCTTTATGGTTGCACAGACAAAAATAGCAGGGTATTTTTAGATTTGAGACATCTGCTTAGTTTGATTTGCATTTGATTTATTAAGCATGTCTTGCAAAATGACTACCTCTACGTAACAACTTGGAAACAATGGCATACTCCAATCAAACCCCATAGAAAAGAGAGTTCTTATCGAATATTCCAATGTGACTGAATACAAAGTGCAAGAGAGAGCACAATTGTTAACCAAAATTATCGGCCAGAATGAAGTTAGAATTCACCATTTTGTTAAACATTCCCTTCATGAACCATGGTTGCCTAGAAATGGGCATGAGCATTCCTCAAAGCATAAACTCTTTGTGAATGCTCTATTATGCATGCATATCGAATGTGGTAGTATTCTCAAGGTATAAAGAGAGAGCCTTTCCAAAACTCTCTTCTAATTCACAAAAATGGGAGTTTATAAGGAATGGAAATTGATCAGGTTTAAGCATAGACAAGAGATGCGGGTTCAACATTGGCAAAGAGTGTATAATGAGCACAAATCAATTTATTGCAAAGACCTTACAAACTCCCAAGAAAGTACAATCAACAAGGTAGACTGAGCCTCACCTCTTTTCTTCACTTGCGCAACTTGTGGAATCATGTTAGATGTGCATGCAAAATGTGAAACCAAAGGGCAAGTCACGGTTGCTTGACAAAGTCCCTCAAAAGATATCATCACAAGCAATGAGATAAAATGATAGCAGGATGTACACAAAATGGAATTGTTTGAAGGGCAGACAGAGGAGGGTTCCATTCTTCCCATTGATAAACAACATGAATAATGTAGGCCAGCAAGGTTAAATTGGTGTTCTCTTTAAGTTGAAAGGCTTGCGGGGTGATAGTGGCAGACTGTATTTTAAATGTAGCTGGAAGTTTGGGTTTGGGATGGATGTGGATTCTTTCCAATAAGATCATTTGACTATCAATGACAACAATGTACATAACATTACACTTGCTTACCTGATGCACAATTGTTTCAAAGACACTGCAGAAACATTCATCTCGTGCAATGGGATGAATCATGAGACAACCAGCCAACTGCCCCATTGACATTGACAGAAGAAAACCAATTTACAATTTTTCTTTGGATGGAAATGCTTTGAAGGCCATAAAACTTACAAACCAACTCGCACCTACTTTGCTCCAGAACAATAAGGACTTAAATTTTGATCTTTTGAGTCTTCATTATGTTAAGCTTGTCCACATGAGAAAATGCATAGATGTGTTGGAGTTTGCTCAGATGGAGTTGACAACATTTGGAAAGCAGGATAATATGTTGAAAATTTAGAAGATTTCATGGCACTTTTAGCTTATGAGGAACTTGATAAGTCACCCATGTTTCATCTCTTAAGCATGGTATACCGCCAAAATGTTGTTGATTCACTAAATCGAACAATCTTGGCACATGACAATCTTCCTAGCTACACATCCTTGCAAAGGCTTGTCCAACAAACTACAGTTGTAAGACAATGGCTACATCAAGAACTTGAGAAGCTCCTAAATAATCCAAGTCATGGCTTGTGGAGGATAAACATGGTATTTGAATTGTTTGACAAAATACCTTAATTTACATGGATATGCATATAGAATGCGGAATCGTAGGGAATGCAAATGAATTGTTTGACAGAATGCCACAAAGACATGTCACACCATAAATGTGATTAAGAGGAGGATTCTCATCAAATATTGTAACTGTGAATGCCCTCATAGACATGTATGCAAACTGCAGAAGCATTAAAGAGGTGCATAAGCTATTTGACAGACTGAAATGATTCACACGTTATTATGGTTGGAGATGCTCTGAAAAAAAGGATAATGCTCATTAATTGTTTGACAACATGCCTCAAATGAATGTTGTACCATAAGCATCCCATGGTTGCAAAATACAAATGGCACACCCTATTTATTTAATTGAATGGCTTGAAAAGATGTAATCTCAAAATGAAATTAAATGAATCAGTATTAGGAAATTTTTACCAAATGCAATGGGCTCGTGAAAAACCAATTCATGTTGCTTCTACCCTTAATCTCCTTACATGGAAGATCTTAGCTCTTTTGCATGATATGAGGATTCAGAGAAGATGATGGATTTGTATGCTCATTTAAAGCATGGAATGTGGCATGGTATTAATCAGCCCATTATGTTGGGCTTGATAAGGAGATCATGAGTATTTAATAGTACAGAATGCATAGACATGTGAGCAGATCGCATTAGCTCAAACAAAGCATCTGAATAGTTTAACTGTTAAACCGTGTACCCCCTGGTAGGGACATGTGTTCATATGTCAATAATGTCAAATCCTACTTTATATTTAGCCAAGGTACATAAATAAAAAATTCTGAGCATAAACATCTATCCCCCCAATGTTTTCTTCCATAAGAATCTTCAAAGCGCAGATCCAAACTTGATAGACCCTACCTTGGTGGGGAATTGGAGGGGGAAAAGTCTTAGTATAACATTTACTACATATTTAATCAACCACCATCAAATTTATTATGAGGGAAAGGTCCTAGTTCAAACCTTGAAAGACCTAAGATATAACTACATAGAGGTCAATGGTGAAGCTGCATATGCATGACTCTATTAGTATGTACCTCACAAAACTCAAGTTCTTGTTGATTAATCACAATTTAATTTTTAGTTGACATGAATGGTTGATACTGGATCATTGTCTTGATTTCTTGTGATCTATTTTAATCCACAATTAATCACATTCAATGATAATCTTGTATATGTATATACATAAATCAGTAGAGATGCCTACTATTTATATTATTTTTTGTTCTTGCAAAGAGAGTAAGTGAGACAGAGTATAGCACTTTATAGTAAATTGTGTATTGGAATGACAGACTTTGTAGCAAAATAATGCCTAGGTTACAAAAGGAATATTTGCAAGGACAAGGTTTATGAGACAATAACAAATGGCTTAAGGAAAACATTGCTGTAGAAGTTAGGGATTATATGGTAATGTATCTTTGGAAATGAAGGTGAAAACATAAGACTAAAGGAAGAATTATCTTTTGTGACTTTAGTACGACTAGTAAGCTATCTTTGGCAACTATCAAATATTCAGGTGCAAGTTTGACATTCTTAATTGTCATATTACATTACAGAACATGAAACATATATTATGTATCCCTAATAGGAAAACATCTAAATTTTACGTACACATCTTGGTCATTTGAGTATTGCAAAAAAGAAGTAAAAGTGAATTACTTTCAAAGGGCATAATCAACTCATCTAAATGTCCCATTAATATTTAAATATTTGGGTTTCTTTAAATTGAAACCAACATGGAAATAAACATTTAATTTCAAGTTATTTACTATGCTATCATTAAAAAAGACTGTATTTACTTTTGTTAGCATCTAGAACTGACATTTGTGGTCATGAATGCAATTGAACATTGGAAGTTAAAACTCTTGCATTGTTGTACAATAAACTTCAAGCGAAAACAACATCAAATGCAATGACATATATATCAATTCTGAAAGATCTATTCCCAGGAATATCACATTGTTTCTCATGCTTGCATGCATGCAAGAAACCTAACTTATGCTTTCAATCCTTATCAATAACTACACTATCCATTGGAAACATATATCATATGTAATCCTTTCATGACAATCTATAGATTATTGATTGTGCATTCATGATATTACTTAATTATTCTTTATGTAAACATCCATGCCAAAAAACTTTGTACACACCTTATCCCGATGGGAACCAACAACTGCATCTTTTTCATATTTCTCACTTTCTTTCCCACATAAATGAGTGTCTATGAAGTCAACCAATTCATGTATTGGAGTATCAGTCCCTACAACCAAAACAAGTAATGAATTTTTTATTCAATATCACATAAGCACATAAAATCACCATTAAAAATAGAATGAAGAAACCTTTGACTCAAATTAAAAAATTCTCCCCAAACCCAAAGATTGAAAAAAAATATGAGAAGCTTCTGGAGGGAAAGGAAAAGTAACATTATATTAAACTGAAATAAGGACAAACAAAAATTGAGTGATTAAAAGTTTACTGCATGAGAGTCAAAGTGTAAAAATTTGGGGAAAACATCTTTTTTCAACTACAATAGTAGTTAAAACATAAATCACTCCATTGTTTACCACTTAAGCTATTATACCTATCTTTAGTGTTTTCCAATATCAAGCCTATAACAACATCTAGCATAACTAACTTATGTCCAGCAAATGAAGAATTTTTGGGTACAAATGTAACAGGTCTGGCCTTCGATAATTGAAAAATCAAGTATGATTGTTCATGAGAGATACATTTATTTACATTTACCTTTTGAAGTTCACTTATTCCAATGCCATCACCCATTTAGCATATAGAAGGCATCTACATTTATCTGTGTTCTGACTAGTCTAAAATAAACCATTGACAAAGAAACAATATCTATTGGAATCTGGCATCTAGCTTCTAAGTCATTGATGTCATTTTGAAATAATATGAAATATAGAAGATTGGTATAATTTTGATTGAAAAGGGGCGGTAGCTTATATTTATGAAGTGTGATTTACAAATGAATAAAAGAACCAGCCTAAGCCAATTATTAAGCTAGATGTTGTTTTCATAACAATAATTTGAACATATCGGCCTCTTGGTACTCTCTTGGTGCACTCACATAATACCCTAACCTTTTAAATTATTTTATCACCTAAGAATAGCGATTGCAATGTGATTTTCTAGGATGATTTTATCACTTTTCTAAATCTGAAATTCATTAATTTCATCCTTTGAAAAGCATGGGAAGTGAATATACAAGCATACTTGCAATAGAAAACCTATCCGGTAACATGTATACCTTATAAAGGATTAGCATCTTCAACAGATCCATCTCCACTCAATCATCTCCACTCAGTCAAAAGAGTCTACTGTATAAACACAAGCAATTTTCTTACTAATTTCATTTGTCATACTTTTCATCATGTCATAATTAACTAATTCAACAAAATTCCATGGTATCCTAAGGAAATCATATTGTTGTCTTAGTTACAATGTTTATGGAGTAGAAATGCTTCTTATATTATATCTCTAACCATCAATTTGATTCCTTTCATCCCCACTAGCTTTCCCAAAACAAAACTGCTACACATCTCTTTAGCCTTGTATAGGGGATTAGAAATTCAGATTACTCTTTGTTTAACACATTTTCATTGGTCAATTATAAGAGTTGAACCAAATGGGAACTTAAGACTCAATGCTTTCTGAACTTTATATAAATAATATATTCACTTTTCCCTCATTGGATGCATTAGCAACCTCTACGATAGTGTCCAAATAAAAAATACCATCTTTAACAAATGGTTGACTGAATGGAGGAATTAAGGACAAGTCATTAGTGTTGTGCCTTGCACACATGCCCTGTCACAGACAGGGACCCCCTTCATTTTTTTGTGCCCTTAGCTTATTATAGGTTTGTGTTTTTTTCATCTCTCTCTGTTTGGAATGTTTTTGTCGGTTTTGCATTTTATCTCTACTTTTACAAAAAGTGGAATATATCTTGCATTGCATAGATTAGCCTAGTAGCGACTCAAAAGCCTGCTTAGGATTTGGCAAGGAAGAGGTAATGGAGATGGAATGTCATCACGACACTTAAGTTCTCTTTTAGGAACAATAAAGTGATCAAGGATATAGATTTTCAATGATTTTGGACATAGTTTTCAGAACTTGGCATTGAAGAATAGGTCAAGGAAGAATCAAGGAATTGGAAAACCGAGTATGGAATGGATAGAGTTGCCTTGACTTTGAAAATTTAAATGGTTGTTTCAACTAATTAAGTCATAGAACAACTAAGCAAAATGAAAGAGAAATATGGCTAAGGAAGAAGTATGGACATTTGGGATAGCCATGGATTTCTTCATTGCATTGACTTGTCACCCTAAACACTTTGCATTATTAAAGGAATATCATCTAAGGAAGAGATTCTCAGGATTTTTCCCTAAGTGGGGATTTCATAATCCTTTGGACATACAAGAACTCACCTTAGGACTCAAAGAATGGAAGAAATGAACCAGGTGAATTCAACAAGAAAGTGGCAGAATTTTACCTTAAGTGGGGATTTCATAATCCTTTGGACACACAAGAACTCACCTTAGGACTCAAAGAATAGAAAGATGAGACAAAAAATGAATAAAGGGATGGAAATGACACCAAGGCGGGGATTAGCCTATCCCTTGGATACATGAAAATCCACCCAAGACATGAATGAAATGGACAAAATGCAAAGAATGGAAAAACTAAGGCCATGGCGGGGATTAACCTATCTCTTGGATAGCATTTTATCCAAAAACCCAAAATTAACCTATCCTCTATGAATGAAATTTCATGAACTCCATGTTCCTATATGAATAAAATTTCATGAATTATTTTCTAGAGGATATATAAGGGCAAAAAAAATAATGATAGATATTAAAAAATTAATACAGAGATAGAAACAAGAAACAAAGATATGGATAAGAAGGAAAAAACAACGATTGAATCCAAACAAAGCATTTGAGTTGAAGAGATTTCCTTGGCCAGGAAAAACATGAGAGAATCAACAGCTGACCTTTTTTCTTTACAGTATCTCAATTTGTGCGGTTGCAGCTCCGAACCTTTCTTCTTTAAATTCCACCAAAAATTTTCCTTGGTTCACGAGATGAAGGAGAAATGAGATTGCAGGAGGGAAAATTGGTGATCAAAACCCCTTTGCAAGCATGTCGATGGAAACGGCTTTGAGGAAATCAAACCAGTGTTTTTTAGGAGTTGCCTATGACATTATGACGTGCAATCAGATGGGTTTTGGAAAGCACCTTGTTTATTCTGAAATCTCCTACTTTTCCTCCAAAAATATACATCTCGCCCTACTCTACCTCTTCCTCCCGCCTCTTACCCGCGCGTTGTAACTAAAAATGCATGGCAGTTTTGTCTTAAATTTTAATTTAAGACAACAAAATAATTTTTATTTTCATTTTGTCTTAATTTTCAATTTAAGAAATTTATAATATTTTTAATTTAAAAATAATGAAAATAAAAATTCAATATTTAAGATAGAATATCAAATTCTATTTTAAAAAATGTCTTAAATTGTTGGTGCAGGGGCACCCATGGAGCATCTAGGAACATTAAAAGGTTCTTGAATCATAATGTGATGTAATAAGGCCTTATGGACCATTTGGGAAGATTGGGGAATCAATTGAACCCATTTGTAAGATATTGTCGTGATAGGCATTTATAAGTCCTCATGGTCAAATCTGGTCAACAAGTCATCAAAGATATAGGGAAGGGTAGAATAGGATTGATATGTTGTTATGGGCCACAATGGTCATTTAGAAAATATAATTTTTTCATATAAAATACATAATTAAATATATTATATATATTAAATTTTCTATAAACCAAATTATAGTTATTGCACTCAAATTTCATGTTATACAACTCAATTCTATTTTATATATATATATCATGAAATTAATTTATCCTAAATATGTAATTCACAACAAATGTTATTCTAAAATAATTGAATAATGTAACGTTAGTTTTGCAAGTCCACCTTATTACATATAAAGAGTTTTTCCATAAATTTTGGATATTATTTTATTTATTAATATTTTTCTTTTGTAATATGTTTAATATTTATTAAATAATGATATCTATTATTTAATATATATTAAATATATTATTTATTAACAAATGAAATAATAGAAGAAAAATTTGCATGATGTATACATTGTAATTAACTTTAATTAAGTGATGGTGTTGTAAATCGCTTAATTAAAGTTGAAATCTTATATGCAAATTGGTTGACCTTGAGCATTTAGAGTTCACTTTTGCATGGTAGGGAATAATTTTCAGGCTTTGAGTCTAATACACCTTGAAAGGGCGCATGTTTGGGTCATTTTTTAAACAACTTATGTTTTTTAAGACTTTTCAGAACAGGACATAGATGATGAAAATACTCATTTTCATTATTTGAACAGGTCAAAATACTATCTAAAACTAGTAAAGTGGAGTTATTTTTAAGGATTTGATCACCTTGTTCATCAATTTCATGTATGTGGTTGGCTTGCAATCACTTAACTTAAAACTAATTATTTAGTCATTTTAGTTGTGATTTTACCTGATGACCAAATTGGTCATTTATTTAGTCATTTATATTTGTAGAACATGATCAGTTTTAGTCGCGTGACTAAAAATTTTAGTTACGTGACTAAAAAAATGGTAAAACATGATCAATTTTAGTCAAGTGACTAAAATTTTTAGTCACCTGGTCGTTTATTTGCCAAATTCTACGAGTGCTCTACTAAGAAAGTGGCACTCTACTCTCCTAAAAAACCCCAGTTAGAGGAAGACCAATCTTCTTAACCAGAAGTAGGAGATGAAGAAGTTGAGGTGAATTTAGTATCTCAACTAATGATGTCAAAAATAGAACCATTTGTTTCTATCCAAGATGAAGATGGTATCCTCACTGCTATAATTGAAAATAACTATTAAATGACATAACCAATATGTGATGATGAAGCATGCCCTTTGCATACCATATTTCCCTCATGCACTTCACCACACTATCTTGCAACCATAGATTTCCTTCACACTTTGTTACCTCATAAGTTGTAATCAACATCTCTAAATGAAGTTTCTATGGTTGAACTAACTCCCCAAATTCAAGTTTCCCCAGGCAAGAATTTAAATGTGAATAAGAATTTGACTAAAGCACAACAATATTCTATAATGATGTTTCTTCAAGCTTGTCAAAAATATTTTGCATGGGATTATAGTGACATGAAAGGCCTAAACCCTAAATTATGTACCCATAGAATCTATATCACTGGGAACTACAAGCCAGTAAGACAACTACAGAGAAGAATAAACCTTTCCCTAAGAGAAATAGTGAAGACAAAATTGTAGGAATTGTTGAATGTTGGATTCATTTATCCAATCTCTGAAATTCAATGGGTGTCCCCTCTAGTGATAGTACCAATGAAAGGATGAAAGTGGCAAGTATGTGTAGATTAAAGGGAGCTTAATGTTGCAATAAAGAAAGATCATTTCCCACTACCATTCATTGATCAAGTCTTAGATAACATGGAAAAGAAGAAATACTTATCATTTTTAAATGGTTTCAATGGTTACAACCAAATAAGGATAGCTCCAAAGGATTGGGATAAGACAACCTTTACCTATCCATGGAGAACCTTTTTCTTATTCAGTCCTTCCTTTTGGTTTGTGCAATGCTCCTGCAACCTTTCAAATGGTTGTTATTAGTATTTTCTTAGACATATCCTCTCAATGCATGGAAATATACATGGATGATTTCACTTATTATGGTTCCACATTAAAAGAATCCCATGAAAATGTCCTACAAAGATGTCAAGTTCACAATATGTCCCTCAATAGTGAGAAGTGTTACATGATAATGGAAGAGTGGGTTGTACTAGGCCACTATATATCTATAGTAGGAATCCAAGTAGATCCCTATAAAATAGAGGTAATCTCTATCCTTCCTATACCTAAGAAGAAAAAATATGTTAGGAGTTTCCTAGGACATGCAGGGTACTACAAAAGGTTCATAAAGGATTTCAGCTAGATTGCAGCTCCCTTGCATAATCTGCTAAAAAGGGAAGCTAAATTTGAATGGACAATAGACTATGGAAAATTAATTGAGAGTATTAAGTCAACACTTATATAGGCCCCAGTTTTGTGAGGTACTAATTGGGTCTTACCATTCCACATCCACATTGATGCCTTGTGTTATGCAGTAGGAGCCATTTTGGGATAGAAAGAAGGGTATGCAGAGCATAAAATCTACTATATCAGCAATAACCTACAAGGCTCAGAGTTTAACTATACTCTCACAGAGAAGGAGATGTTGGCACTTATCTATGCACTCAATAAGTCCAGACACTACATCACCAAGTATGAGATATTTGTTCATACTAATCATGCAGCTATAAAATATCTCATGAATAAGCCATCCATCATAGGAAGGTTGGCCAGGTGGTTACTCCTCATTCAAGAATTTGACATAACCATAGTAGATAAACCTAGTAAGGTCAATGTAGTGGCATATTTCTTGTCACATGTACAAGGTGATCCTATAGCCATAGAAGACAATTTCCCTAATGAGAATCTATTTTCAATTTCAGCTCACAACCCATGGTATGCAAATATTAAAGCTACCTTGATGTTGGTAAGACTCCTCCACATTTTTCACCTAAGGAGAAGAGGTTGCTAATTGAAAAGATTTTTAATTTTTATTGGATAGAAAATTGTATGTTCTATAATGGACCAGATCAGGTTATGAGGAGATGTATCAGGGAAGATGAAACATATGATAAACTCCATGCATGTCATGATGAACCTTGTGGAGGACATTTTGCATCTAAGAAGACAACCATGAAGATTCTCAACATAGGGTACTATTGGCCAACTTTACACAAGGATGCAACTAAGTACACCAAAAAGTGTGATAGGTGCCAGAGGATGGGAAATGCCACCAAGACATATGAGATGCCCTTATTTCCTCAAGTTATGGTAACACCATTTAATAAATGGGGGCTTGATTTTTAGGACCCATTGAGCCTTCATCCAATGGGAAGTCATATATCTTGGTTTGTACTGACTATGAAACTAAGTGGGTGGAAGCTATACCAATGAAACATGCCAGAGACAACAAAGTTACTAAATTTCTCTATGAAGAAATCTTGACCAAGTATGGAGTTCCTAGGAAAATTGTAACCAACCAAGGATCCCATTTTACTTCCACTTTAATTACAACACTAATGAATGGATATAATATAAGACATAGGAAATCTTTGCCTTACCATCTATAGGCTAATGGTCAGGTATAAATCACTAATAGGGAGATAGATAACATATTGAACAAGATAATGGATCTCCATAAATGAGATTGGGCCAATAGGATACATGAAGGAATATGGGCCTATAGAAAAACATAGAAAATAACTACTGGTTTCATCCCATTTGAGCTAGTCTATGGTAAAACTGCACTGATGCCTATTGAGTTTGAACATAGAACCCTATGGATTGCTCTCAGTCTAGATATATATCTCACTATAGCTCAACAAGAAAGGATCATGCAACTTAACACCTTAGATGAATACAAACAATCTTCCCTCCAACACATAAAAATAGTACAGAAACAAAGGAAGCAGTGGCACGATAAGTTCATAAAAGATAAGAAAATTCACACAGGTGATTGGCCATTTCTATTTGATTTTAGGTATCAAAACACCTCAAGTAAGTTTTAAACATGGTGGCCCAGTCCTTATGAAACCAGCCAACTCTTCAACAATGGAGTAGTGCAACTAACAATGATTGATCTAGTAAGATTCAAGTTTCTTGTGAATAGGCACCATTTGAAATTGTATAAAAAACCAACCAACAAAGTGGAGTTCCTACAACAGTTCATGGATGATGAGTCAATTGGTTCTCCTGTAGCCACAACAATCAGACATAGTGTTTGTTCCTCTTTAGTCTAATCAACGTTTCTCAAGTCATAATAAATATTTCCACTCTTTGTGGAAGTACTTTTTCTTCGCAAAAAATTTCCATATTATGTTCCATTCTTCTTTTGTCGTGACTTCCATTCATCATTGCCTTTTTCCTCATCACTCTAATCTATGTGTCATGATGATAGTTTAATTTATAATTCCCAAATGTGACAGGTAAGTACATGATAAGAACTCATTTAATTTTTCTTTTATTCTTTAATTATTTTGATTCTCATTAATTAGGTATGTATTGCATGGCTCCTCATACGTGTCAATTTCCGCAATAGAGGGACCTATTTCATTGTTTAAGTCGAAGGGGGGGGTCATGTCAGCATGAAATTGTACACCTTGTCCATGTCAGCCTTTTTCCCATTTTTTTTGACCCAGTCATCATTTTGTGAATATTGTGAAATGCGTGAGTAAGATTGAGTCATAATTGTCACATTTTGTCAAATCTTTTCAAAGTAATTTGAAAGGAAAGATGTGACATTTTTATTAAATTACCAATCTCATACAATACTTATTTTTTGTCACATTCTTCAAAAACACATTTTGTGACATTCATTAGAAAGTGGTAAGAGGCCAAATTAGTATAGAGTTAATTTGTTTTAGAGTAAGGGTTAAGAGAAAAATTATGGACAATCAAGGGTGTGAAAAATTTGCATAGACCTATCCAACAAGGAAAGTTTTACGAGTAGAAATAGGGATTTTCACAAAGGTTTTTTGGGTAATTCTGAGATGAGGGAAGAATAGTTAGACATGGGTGGACCACCTATTAGGCATGATCCTATTGTGCATGATATGTTGTTACAATATCCTGGGTGCAGACAGATATTCCAATATTGTAGATGACTTAACTACTTCCTCAAACTCACCAGCTATGACGATACCATAGCGCATCAATTTTTAAATTCACTCCAAGACAATGTGTCCATAGTAAAAGTCTTAAGGGTTGAAATCTCAGAGGAAATCATAGCTAAAGTGATGGGGTTACCCTATGATGGATAAAAATATCTTGAAATCAAGGATGCCCATTTTGCAAGGGTGTAGTTTACTTTGCATACAAATCCCCTATTAGAAGTAGACAAGAAGCAAGGTACCAAGAGACTGTCGTTGCCACAAGATTATATTGAAATTATGGTATATGTTATTAAGTATCTCACCTGCAAGGGTCAATAATAATATCTACACTCTATTCATTTCAAGCTACTCAGCCATGTCGAACATGCAAATAGGCCTATGAATATGCCTAATGTTCTCTACAATTTGCTTCTCAAAAGTACCTCTAAGGTTCAAAAAGGTACACCTCATTTTGTTTCACATCATTGTTTGATCAAAATTATTATAGAGAGGGCTCTTAGATAAGTGTATCCCATGTATTGGGAAGAATTTGTGAGAAACAAGAGGTTTAAGCAGGAAGATGTAAGACCTAGGGGGACAAGACTGTACCGTAGGGTTACAAATAGTGAAGTAACTTCCAAGGTTACGGAAGGCTCTCCCTCATTCCAGACTCAGTCAAAGGAAAAGGAATCCTTTGATAATGCTAGTAGAAACCCTACAACCACTGACCCTTTGACTGAGCCAAACACTAAAAAAAACATATATAGGGCATCCTTTGAGGTTTCAGAAGTTGCTCCTTTCTAGCCACAAGAAGAGATACCTTCGTGAGAACCTATAAGGACTAGGTCATATAGTTAAAAGGATAAAGGGAAGGGGAATGTTGTAGAAGAATATAAATTAAAGAGGGAATTTCCTGCCAAAACTACTCCACCACAAAAAAGAAAAGTTGCGACTGAGAAATTTCATACAATCACTACCTCTGCAACCAAGTCTTCACAGAAGAAACCCAGGAAAAAAAAGCATTGTTGAGAATGTGGTAGAAACTCTCCGAGGTGAAGTCATAGGTTGAGATAAAAAGTCCAACAAACAACCCCTACTCCTGAAGCCCCAAATATAACAATAGACTCTTCTAAATTAGTGGGAGTGAAAGGCTTGCTTGATAAAGCAAAGGGTGAAATGCATAAGCAAAGGTAAGATGATGTGATAATGAAGGAAGATTCCCAAGGTATTGAAGTATTTTATGATGATAAAGATGTTTGTGAAAGGTGGTGAAATGCCATCTAGTATACAAGCTAATCTTGATGTTGATATTATTTGTGAGGATGGTAACACACCACCAATTATTTAAAATTTTGAATCACCAAATGAGTCGCCTCATATTCTAGAGGCACAAAGACATAAGAAAAGGAGGAAGCAGTGTTGAAGAGAAGATGGTTGATTAGCCATAGAATGTGGATAGCTTGGATTAGTTTCTTGCCATGGCTCAATAGTTAGTGGAGGAAAATACAAAGTGGGCCATTATAAAATGGATAGGAATTTACAAACTGCCACATGCATATCCTTCTTTAGAGGACCAAGTACCAAACACTCCACCGAATTTATCTACCACCCTTGCTATAGGAATCAACCTACACGAGGATTTGTAGATACAAAGGTCACTATGGGATTTGTAAAAGGAAAGAATGCAAAGAATTATAGATAATCAACAACTTGAGATTTACTAGAAGGATGAGGAAATTGGAAAGATAAATGGTAAGGTCACTAAGATCACATAAATAGTTCCTGAACTTATGAATTGTAGGCCTCCATCGAGGTTTTACACCCTTTATATCAAGGAAAAGTTTTACAATTTTATATCAAGGAAAAGTTTTACAATTTTAAATCAAAAATAATAATTTAGGGTCTTAATCCTTCTATGGAGTCTTCTCAATAATTCTATGACATGTTCCATAATTCCTCTACAACCATCAATAATTTTCTATGTGAACTTTACCTACATAACTAAGTTGTTCCCCATGATGTTAATTGGAATCATTTGCCTTATATTAGTGATATTTAGATCATGGCATTTATGTCATGTATTCAAAATGAGATAAGCATAGAAACACAAGCTAGACCCTACAAATAGAAAGAGTTGGATGCTCCACTAGTAATCAAAGTATAGAGTAAAGATGAAAGAAGGACCTATTATGATTGGCACTAGTTTTCCACTAAGAATGAACATTGGTAAAGGATACCAAACCCAAGAGAAGAAGCCTTCCATGAATATGAATAAATGACAAGAGAGGAAGGGACAAGAATCCTTGCATCCATATTACACATGTGGAATAGTCTCCTTGACAACCTGAAAAGAGAAGAGCCCCACTCACCTCAAAATATGTTCTTGCATCATGGATAGCACCATGGTATATTATGCTAGGGTGGATTAGACAAGAATATTGGTTACCCCTAAAATTATAGCCATCACTTCTCCTATGGCCTCTACTCAGCATGGTTGAGGATGCTAATAATTATGACATAGAGGAAGAAGTGCGAAGATGGGAGAAGTTGAGAGAGAACAAAGGATACTACTAGACCTTGGCCAAGGGAGGCACTAGATAATTATTCACCTTAGACTTTAGAATGCATGCCAAAATAAGAAATTTCTCTGAAGCTAGAGGACCAGTAAGATTCTAAGTCAGCGAAAATGATGGGCCAAGATTAGGGCCATGTTTTCATATGGTTTTGTGTTGTGTTTTAAGACTTTGTTGTTAAGTATGGTGTCTCATGGTAGTCACTAGGAACTCTTTTTTATGCTCTAGGTTCAATACTTTTAATTATGATAGTACTGTATGATGGTTCAAACCTTACTTGTTTTGATGATAAGCTTGGTTTAATAGAACTATAGTTACCTTTATGAAATTCATTATGAATGGATGAATTGTGATATAATTTCTTATAACCAAGTATTTTATCATATTAAATCCATGTGGTGTATACATGATTAATTAGGATTAATGTAATAAATGAATGGATGTAAAATAAATTAGTTGTATATCTTGTGCTGCTAACCTCTCTATGCACAAATAAGTTAATAGGGAAGGAGGAAAAGATTCAATAGATTTATGGCAAGTATGTAGAAGCCATGGAAAGACCAGATCAAGATATCATAAAGAGAAGAGTAAAAACTAAAGTGCAGTTCCAAATAGGCCGCCTGATTCCTTGGGCGACTTGGTTATGCTATCTTTATTGATAGAAGATCCAGGCACTTAAGTTTTCTATATCCTCTCCTACGACTGTGCATGGAAGACATGTTCTTCTTTATTGAGTGAATTCTCATGAGCTTCTTAATGTAAATAGCTACCACTATTAATGAAAAGGAGTGGTCAGCAGTAGTTCTAGGTAGTTAGTTAATTTAGGTGTATAAATAAGTTGAAATACTCTTCTATGAGTAGTGAGTAGTGAGTAGCGAGTAGTAAGTAGAGGTAAATCAAAGAATTATATTGTTATGTTGTTATAATTTATTTTCAGCAATATAGATTGATTTCAGTTCCAATGTGTAATCAATTCCTTTGTTATGAATAAAAGAGAAAAGTTTATGTTGAGTTCATATATTGTTAGTAACTTGGATTCAATCACCCAAGGGGGGCCACTTGGTGAGTGAACCTTAGTATTTTTCTTGATTTCCTAGTCAGTATTCAGACCCTGGCCTATTCCTACAGCCACTTGGAAATAGAACCAGTGAATGTGCCTGCAACCAAGGTTGGCAAAGTAGTTCCTGCTTGAAAAGTCTGAATTTGTTATTTATTGCAGTTTGTTCCTTATGTTGTTAGGTTAAGAATTCAATTCCACATTTAATTTTTGCAGTTTTACTTATGATTTATAAAGGATTCAAAATGAACTCAGTGCATATATCTTACTGCACCATTTTAAGTCTACATCCCTAGTAAGATATTTAAATACACCTTGAAATAGGAAAATAGCTTCTTAGTGGATGCTTAATCCTTAAATATGGGAATTTATCCTAGTTATTGGCCTATTCTTAAGGAAAATAGTGTCACTAGAAGGACTCATTCCAGATGAGGAGTACCAAGGATCTAGGCTACAAGAGATTGAATTGTTAGAGGACTGATGTCAGGAGGCTTTTTATCACCTAAAGGTTTATCAACAATGGTTGCCAAGAAGTTATAATCATAAGGTAAAGCCAATGGTTTCCAAGAATTTATAATCATAAGGTAAAGCCTATGAGATTTCAAGTTGGTGATTTAGTACTGAAGCAAAATCCACAAAATCAATAAGATAGAGAAAAGAAAGGAAAATTTAAACCAAATTGGTTGGATGCTTTTATCATTGTATTTGTGTATGGTTATGGTTCTCATCAACTATCAACACCTAAAGGTGATCTACATCAAGATAATATAAACTCCATACACTTGAAAAATTTCTATACTTGACAACTCCAAGGCCAATATTGTACATAAACCCAAAACAAGAAAATACAAAAAAATATCAGAAAAAGATCATGAAAAAATAGAAAATTTTTTGACAAGATCCTAAAAAATTGTTACCTTGGTAAAAACCTTGCAAACATTCACCTTAGTAGCAACAAAAAAAAGAGAGAGAAAAGATAAAAAAAATCAAATATGGTAAAAAATAGCAATAAAAACAAGTGGCAAAAACCTGGCAAGCAAGGGCTACTTATGATAGGCCAACTTTTTCCATCTATTAGTGCACTTTCCTCCATTTTCATCCATATCCATCACCTTTATACATATCCATAATAACCCCCCTTTTTTGTAAATATCATAAACTTCCAAATAAAATCTCATCATGGCTTGGGGACTTGTGTTCATTCATCATTGAGATAGTTATGTCTAACTTGGGGCAAAATCCTAAACCTAGTTAAAATCTTAATCAATGTTGAGCTTAAAATAATAGAAAGCAATAAAATTAAACAACGTATCACAAAACAAAGATTAAGAGTTCTAAAAATAGACATTTAAACCATAATCTTGAAAATGCTTCACAAAATCAAAACCAACAAATAATTGGATGATTTCTTCTATATGGTGATATGATTCCATTAGCTTGAATGTTCAATTAGTTGTTTCATGATTTTTTGTTATTATGTCTCTTAAGTTACTCAAGGATGTCTTGAACTAGAGAAGTGATGATAAAGCATGATATTTTCTTTGTCTATAGTTTGTGAGTTAATTCCATGTACTATACAAATTTGTCTAAGGACACGATCAACAAAGAATCATCAAGGACATCATGGGTTTGCACACAAAAATGATTAATTCATTTCTAATTAACACAAGAAATATTTAGGTCATCTTGGTTAACTTATACCTAGATGCTTGTATTAAATTACAAAATCAAAATTCATGTAAGCAGTACTCAAGTCATCATGATTTAATTATACCACTAGTGCTTATACTAAGTTACTACATTCTAAAAATCTCAATGATGTTAAACACATGACAAAATTATTAAACATATTGTATTCATATCATGTCTATACATTTCATTCATAACATTTAGTGGTTTTTCAAGGCTCAAAATCTTGTTACTAATTATCTTTCTTATGATTAAGTACATTTGAAATTGGCAAAAACAATTGCATATTATTACATTTTATTAAGTATCGCATATTATATTCATTTCATTAGATAGTGCATTACATTTAATCACATCATTATAGGTACATTCATTACATATCATGGTACAAATTGCAAATTGTAAGCATGCATACTACGAAAAAAACCATGCATTAAGTAATGTGTATATCTCATATCATTGTGTTTCATATAAATCCATATAAATATACATCATGCAATGGATCATTTTCATAGCATCATAAAAGTAGTATTTTCCATATAAGCATAAATCATTAAATAAGGCATTTGCATTACATCAATATCATGTGAATGTAAATCATCAATATAAATTATGTAAATATCATAATCATGATCATGTAAGCATCATAAGCATCATTATAAATGTAATATAAAATCATAATCATATACAACATAAAGCACCATAAACATCCATCCATCATGTAAATATTGCATAAACAAAACCATAAAGTATGTAGAACACATCCATCTAATCTTTGTTGCATATTGTATACTTCAAAAATAATCAATGTCCATGTGTAAAATGATATTAAAAAATTGATGTAAAAAAAGTGGCAGGAACCATCAAGTGTCTAAATAGTAAGTGTATACATCAAGAGTACATAGGGAGTATGAATAAACTAAGCTTTGCTCCCTCCATAATTTATCGACCTAGGACCAATACTAGTCCCATATGGACTTGCATAACCACCACCTAGATCCCTAGAGGATGGAACACCTCTACTCTATGTATGCCCTTTTCAGGATGCAGGCTTAGAACACTCAACAAATTTAGGTGATTTTCTCTTTAGGGGAATAACCTGACAGTATAAAGTCTTGTAATGCTTTACCCTCCTCATCTTGATGGTATCGTGTGTCACCCCCTATTTTACAATCCACTCCAAGGTCTCCACTAAGGCCTCATCATGTCCATACATCTAGATGGTCGTATCTCTCTTTATATTCATAGTAGCAACCTATGCTTGTAGTCACGTAACCTATTCCTACAACTGTATTATCTATCCCTATAGTTTTTGGACAAGACCTTGTAAAGAAGTAATTTGTTTTTTGTTGATGGGGAGACACTATAATCTGTACCCCTCTCTAAACTGACTATTGGATGGGAGCATCTTGTGTAGCTTTTCCCTACTCAAGAGCCTAAGTTGAAGGTCTATCTGATCTCCTTCACTATACCACTCTGACCCAACCTAGATGCTCCTTTAGATCTCCTCAATGTTCTGTGAGTTGTGTCATAGGACCACCATCATGGTCATCACTACCATCTCCACCATCACCACCATCTCGACCACCATCTCCTCCATCACCACCATCTCCTTCATCACCACCATATCCCCTGACACCCTCTCCATCATCATGTATCCTCCTCCACCTTGATCATGATCTAACCCCATCATCAAAATAAAGGATTGACTCATCGAGAGAATTAAATCTTGGAAAGGGATGCTCCACAAACTGCAAGTACTAAATCATCATCCCTCCATCAGCGCAAGTGGTATTCAGGTTTGAGACTTGACCATCAAGTGAAAGGTACTCAATGCAAGTTGTCTCATATGATATAGGTGGAGCCTAATCTTCTCTATCCTTGTATGTTTGAGGATACAAGGTTGTTCCCTATGGAATCCCCTGCACACAACCATACTATTTGTACACTTTAGAAATAATAAATCTCTCAGATAAAGGGAGTGTAAACAATCAAATAGTGAGACATAAACACATATGACACCTCTATGGAATCCTCCTCCCAAGGCTCAAAATGTAGATAGGGCCTCGGCATGACTATATCCAAATCATCAAAAGTACATCGCTAGTACTCAAATTTTCCCAGTTTATATTGGATAACCACACCTACATATGCATTAACATAGGGCCTCCCTATTGGTTGTTATTGGTATGCTAATAGCCATGTCATGACTATGTCCTCCATAGCCCAGATCTGTAATAAGGTGAGCCTCGTAGATAAATTGGATGCTCCATCATAAAAAAACTTGATGCAAATCATGATATAAATGTGCAAGAATACAAGATTCCCAGGCATAGCGAGTACCCTATATAATTGTACTCTCCAAAATTTGGCCCCAACTAGCAGATAATATGTGAGACCTTTGATCATGACATAAGAAACCTCCAATGAATCTAGTAAGCATAGATGGTAAGTGTTAATATGATTTAGAACAACAAAGAGGGGGGGTGAATTAGTTGTTCTTAGGTCCTGATGTATAAAACAATCTCAAAAACTTATCCTTAAATCAGATCCAAAACCAAAACAAACTCGATCATCACTGATTCAATAATAGAAACATCTAACAATGCAGTCGACTACCTAGCTGTAACTAAACTTGCAAAACATAGTAATATTTAGATCTAAACATTCACACAAGTATAAACACCAGGATTTATAGTGGAAACCTAATCTTGGGAAAAACCACTTTGTAACATGCTACTATTATTTTCACTCTTCTGAAGTGAGCTCGGTAAAAAGCCAATCCTATCAAAGGTTACAATACACACTGTCATGTGTGACCCGGTTAAAGGATTTCAATCACCCTGTTAACAGTGAGCCTAGTCATAGGACTTACATACACTCCATTAGAATGCAACCTTGTTCAAAGGATTTAACATATGACTGTTAGGTCAACCTCTGTTAAAAGGATTTTGACTATTACAATGGTTAGAAAGTAGTAGCAGTATTATCTGAAAAATATACAGCTCACTTTGCAAATATCAGATCTGATTCCATACACTAATGTTGGTTTACTGACTTTGAAAATTTTCCATTTCCATCTTTGATCTGCTTGGAACTTTTCTTCAAGCAATCACCACACTTCTCCTTCAGCCTTTTCTGCTTATTCAGTCAATAAAACTTTCCTCTTCTAGCATTCTCTGTTCACCATGTACATCCATATCAAAATGTTCAGGTTCCCTTATATTTTCCTTAATTAGGTTAACTCATCTTTTGCCACTCAATCTCAATCGTAGATCTTAGGGTTAGGTCAAATTCATTGAATCTACCCGCTTCATGTTCTTTGGCTCCTTTTCCAGAATCATCTCAAATCTCTTAAAGATTTACAATAAAACATTTTACAATGCATTTAATGCTTCCAAACAATCAATAAATAAAGTCAACACGTTTTACATAATCCAAGAATTCAACAATGTCAGCTCCAAAATTAAATTATCTTCAAATATTAAATTGTTGATGCTCGGTCAATACTATGATTGTTCACTCGGTCTTCATGTAGAAAGCTTGGTCATTACTAAAACTGTTTACTCGGCTTACACTGTCTTCCTCGATAATTTACTAATGCTCGGTCGACACTATAATTTTTCTTGGCATATACTAACTCGGTCGACACTAACATCACTTGGCTTAAATGTGATTTTTCCATTCTTTGCTCGGTTAAGCCTACCAGTTTAGTCTTCAGTCTTACTAAGATAAATAATACATTATCTCATCATAGTGCAATATAGTCAAGTACACTTTGTAATATCAAGATAACTCAACCTTTCCCTAGGTGCTATTATTACCAACCTTGCTTAGCCCCTTAGCAACACTCAAATAGATATAGTACTTTCCTAAGTAGCAACAGTCTTACCAGTTAAGGTTTGACATCAATGACAATACAATAATTATTCCAATTGCAGTTTCCAACAGTAAGGAATCATACAAATCCAACATATCATACCAAGGCACATTGTCTCCACTAATCTCATCATCATAAAAATCCTCCTAAGTGCCTTTGTACCTACCTACTCTAACTAATCATATAAAACTAACTTTCCTATAACTAGGACCTGCAAAATCTTATAAACACCCTCATGAGTAACTATCATCTCACTAATAGATAAATAAATTAAAAGTGTTTTTGTCTCTATGCTACCTCTCTACTAGAGAATTCAACATACTCTTATTGATCCTATACTAGGGCATATCTAATAAAGACAATAATCCATAAGTAGCAATAATGGTATGATCCATTTGAACTAATCAAGGTATCATATGCCATGTCTTCAGGTATCACTCTCGGGACATCAACACATCCATAAGCTCCTATAATTAGGAGATATCAAAATGTCAACAATCAATCAACTCATCCATAAATCAACATAATTAGCTCAGTTGAGATTTCAATCAATCCCGTTGAGCACTAATCATTGACTGTTATCAATCACGAGGTTAAACATCGATTCATCTATCTAAACAAATAGTCAAAGATCAAAATTTTGTGGATAATTTTCAAACATGAGCAAAAATTTAAGTCTCTAGTACAAATGCACTACTCTTTGTAGGGTATGCACTAGAAATATACACATGATGCTCTGTGTAGACTATGCACTATCAAAAGTGGTGTATGCGCTAAAAATAATGATGTGCTACTATATTCAATGTGTGCACTATTTAGCCTAACATATGCACCCAAACAATGTATACACTACTCTGTCTTTTGCATGTACTTATCATTCATATATATGCGCTACAATAGAAAACAAAAACCCAATTTCATATGCACTGCAACATAATTCAAAAACACTGAAATAGAAACAAAAAGTTCTAAAACATTTATCACATGTGCTAATATACAAAATCTATGTGCTTAAACACCTAACCTATGCGCTATTCCACATTGTGAATGTGCCAAAACATGAATCAAAACCCTAAACACAAAGAAAACATGCAAAAAATCATTTTTTTAACAAAAATAAGACATACACTGGGTACATACCTAAGTTCATACTCCTCGAGTCGCTTGAATCATCAAACTCACTCGAATTTATGTCTGAAATGATGGATCACCATCTTTCTCACAAAGGAATGCTCTCTTTACTAAATGATTTTCTCAAAAGGGTAAATGCAAATGAGGTCAAAATCCACTTTTAACCCATTATATGCCTTGTTTTCACATGGCTATTATGTGGCATTATTATTATTTTTCCTTGAGAGTATAATCAATTATTGCCTAAGCATTTCACCATTTTATCAGAAGCTAAACCAACAAAAATTGGAAAATTCTAAAAATTTGTAAAAATCACAAAAAAAATCTAAAATTAAAAAAAAACTTCTTGATTCATCTCTTGAAGGGCATGCATCCATTATCAAATTTTAGGGGTTTGGGGCAAATATAAATATTTTTTTGAGCCAACGTGTCGCAAACACATTCCTTTAAAGAGGGGGAAAATGTATACACTTAAAAATTGACTTGATAAATTTAATTAAATACAAGTTATTTAGTTAATAATTTTTTATTCTTATACTTTATAAATAAATTCTTTAATTTATTTACATAATTCATTTCCTTATATTCTTCTTATCCTAAGTCCAAAGCAATTATTTTCCATCTCACCTCATCTCTCCACATCAATTGCCACCTCAACTTATGGCTAAGATAATCAAATATTCTTAATTTCTAAATTGTTCATTTATCATCATCAACCAACTTAGCCACATGTCTCAAATATTCTCTCATTTTAACCAATTTGGCCACACGTCTCTAATTTTCTCATGCATCTACCACTTGAACTCTTGTGGCTAATGAGAGAATATTTCATATCATTTCTTCATATCTTGGCCCTTTATTTCTTCAAATCAAATATGCACCATTGATTCCTACCACCTATGTTCCAACCTTGGAAAATTTATAAATAAGATACATTTGTTAGCATTTGAGGTCTTCAACTTCATCTCAACTAGCTGCATTATCTTCATTTTTAATTAGCTTCACTTTACTTCCACTCATTTTCATACATTATCATACACATTTAGATAGCATGTTAATTCTTAGTTTAACATTAGCTTCATAGTAGTTAACTTGTTGCATTAAAGTTCTTAGATCATCATCTTAGATCATCATGTTACATCATGCATTTTAACTTAATCACCATGATATCATAGCATATCTCACTCCATATCCTTGTAAACTTTTACCAATTTAAATCATGCATTTCATAGAATCATAATCTCATTCTTTAGGTTGCCATCTTAATTGTCACAAGTGCATCTAAGAGCAAAAATACAATGAACAAAAGGATCCTTGAGAATAGAGGACAATGAGACACCATTGAGAGAAATTTCATTATATTTTGTTTATCTCTTTAGATTTAATTAGCTCTTGATAAAGTTTAATTGGTATATCAATTTTTAAATTGAATACCCTGATTATTGGTATACAATACTTAGGAAAATTGACCCAAATTTAAACTAGGTGTCGGGATAGGGTAGACACCAAGGTAGGAAGAAAAATTGGTTTTGAGATCATGAAAAAGTACAAAGGCCACAAATGGTAACATAGGGCCCATGTAGGATAATAAATTATTTAAGAGGAGAAATATTGAAGGATCACACTTAGAAATAAGGGCTTACCTCTAGATTTCAAGAAATTGAATTAGTATAGGAATGCTAGCTAGAAAAAAGAATTTAAATTAATATTATAATTAGTATAGGCTAAAATTAGCATCTAATTAGAGATGCTAAGGGTGAACCCAAAATAGTGGGTTACACTTTTTTGCCTGAACGGACACTGAACTCTACATTTTGAAAAAAAAAATCAGATTCAGATGCATATTGTTGTTGAGCTATTTGAAATCGAAGGATGAAGTAAATTAGAGTCTTTTAGGGTTTTTTGTCTAGATTCTAAATATGTGTGTGTGTGTGTGTGTGTGTGTGTGTGTGTGTGTGTGTGTATTGAATTGATTTGAATAGTTTTTTCTTTCTCCCATGTAAACTGGTATGGTGCTGAAAATGTCATTTTCAAAGAGTAACATTGTTTTCATAGAGCTTCTAAAATAGATATGAATGTGATTCTTTCGAATTTAGTTTTGTAACTTCCATATGAAGGGCATGCAATTGGTTTGATGACATTATCATGATTATTGCATATTTTATTAACGTTTGAAGTTGACTAAACCATAATTTTTGCATACCTTAACTATGTAGCTTATAACTTGTGTATTTATCAAATTTAAAATTTATTTTTTGATAGAAAGTAGACTCGAAGATGGAGGGCATTATTTTTATTTTTTTTTAAATTCCCTTTTTTACTATTTTTCATTGAACATCAAACTCAAAGGTTTATATTTGATAAAAAACCTACTTTCGATTAATGTCAAAAACCATATACATAATAAATTCAAAAATTGTCGAATCTATAATCGTTAGAAAGCTCGTTTCGAGTACTTGTGCTATGCAAAAGGACGTCTCCTTATTGTTCCATTTGATCCCTGTGCTTGAGCCCCGAAGCCATGAAATTCTCAGAATTTCTTGAAAGTTTGCAAATAAGGCCTAATCAGGTACTTTCGATAGAAAGTAATTTCGATCAAAACTTTTGACTTTCGATCGAAAGTACTTTCTAATTTAAAGTCAATTTAGCTCTTCACTAAATTACTTTGGATAGAAAGTTAAAGTTGACTTTCGACATAAACTTATGTTAGCCTATTTGGTGTCGTTTCAAGTTAATAACAATTACATATAAATAAATGGATGTTTTTCTCATCTCATTAATCTAAAAGCTACAAAATAATTCACATTTTGGAGAAGGAAGACTTTTGAAATTGTATTTTTTTGAATTTTGTCACAATTTGGTGGAATAATTTTGCAACTTGTGATGGGAAATAGAAATAGAAGGCTAAACAAGAGTACATGACATTGTTCAAAAGAGACTAAACAAAGACTACGTGAAGAAGCACGAGAAATATATTATCATAGGAAATAAGGTATGTCTCTATCTCTCTCTCTGGATATTTTAAGTTGATGGCCAGGACTTGTCTTAATGAATCATGTAAGCGTGATATTGCAATACCTAATTAGACCCAATTTGATAAAGAAGACCTAATTAGACTTAATAAGACTAATTAGGACCAATTAGAGGTCTAACTAGACCAATTAGACCTAACTAGACCTATTCGGACCAAGTAGACCTAACTAAACCTAATGAGGACCTAGTAGGACCAATTAGACCTATTAAGACTTATTAGCCTGAGCAATTAGACATGTATTAGGACCAAATAGACCTAACTAAACCTAGCTAGACCTATTAGGACCAATTAGACCTATTAGGACCAATTAGAGGTCTAACCTAGACCAATTATACCTAACTAGACCTATTAGGACCAATTAGACCTAACTAGGACCTATTACTTAACCAATTAGACCCACTAGGACCAATTAGAGGTCTAACTAGACCAATTAGACCTAACTAGACCTATTAGGACCAAATAGACCTAACTAGACCTTATTAGGACATATTAGACCAATTAGGACCAATTAGACCTAACTAGACCTAACTAGGACCTATTAGACCAATTAGGACCAATTACCTAACCTATTAGGACCTATTAGACCAATTAGGACCAATTACCTAACCTATTAGGACCTTTTAGGACCAATTAGATCTAACTATCATAGACCTAACTAGCACCTATTAGACCTATTAGTACCAATTAGAGGTCTAACTAGACCAATTAGACCTAACTGGACAGGTATTAGGACCTATTAGACCTAATTAGGACCTAATTAGACCTGACTAGGACCTATTATGACCAATTAGACCTATTAGGACCAATTAGAGGTCTGACTAGACCAATTAGACCCTATTAGGACCTATTAGGACCTAATTAGACACAACTAGGACCCAATTAGACCTAATTAAGACCTAATTAGACTTAATTAGACCCAATATGATCTATTAGGACCTATTAGTACCCAATTATACTTAATTAGACCTATTAGGACCTATTAGGACCCAATTAGACCTATTAGGACTTATTAGAACCAATTAGACCTATTAGTCCACCAATTGGTTACACTTTGATGTCTAATTAGACCTAGTTAGACCAATTAGACATAATATGAACCTATTACCTGACCTAATAGGACTTATTAGGATCTAATTAAGACCTAATTAGACTCAATTAGACCTAATTAGGACCTAATTAGACCTAATTCAAACCTAATTAGACCTAATTCAGACCTAATTAGACTTAATTAGACCCAATATGATCTATTAGGACCTATTTAGACCTATTAGGACCTATTAGTACCTAATTAGACCAATTAGGACCTATTAGTACCCAATTAGACCTATTAGGACCTATTAGACCCAATTAGACCTATTAGTCCACCAATTGGTTACACTTTGATGCCTAATTAGACCTAGTTAGACATAATATGAACCTATTACTTGACCTAATAGGACTTATTAGGACCTAATTAGACATAATTAAGACCTAATTAGACCTAATCAGGACTTAATTAGACTTAATTAGACCCAATATGATCTATTAGGACCTATTTAGACCTATTAGTACCTAATTAGACTTAATTAGACCAATTAGGACCAATTAGGACCTATTAGGACAAATTAGACCTAACTCTAGACCTATTAGACCCAATTAGACCTATTAGTCCACCAATTGGTTACACTTTGATGTCTAATTAGATATAGTTAGACCAATTAGACATAATATGAACCTATTAGGACCTATTACGACATATTAGGACATATTAGACCCAATTAGACCTATTAGGACCTATTAGTCCATCTATTAGGACTTATTAGGACCTAATTAGACTTATTTAGACCAATTACGACCTAATTAGACTTATTTAGACCTATTATGACCTAATTAGACATATTTAGACCACTTAGGACACAATTAGGACCTATCTAGACCTATTAGGACCAATTAGACCTATTTAGATGTATTTATACCTATTAGTCCACCTAATTAGACTTAATTAGACCCAATTATGACCTATTAGGACCCAGTTAGACCAAATTAGACCCAATTAGACCTATTAGACCTATTAGGACCTAATTAGACTTATTTAAACCAATTAGGAGCCAATTAGGACCTATTAAACCCAATTAGGACCTATCTAGACCTATTAGGACCAATTAGACCTATTTAGACCCATTTAGACGTATTTATACCTATTAGTCGACCTAATTCAACTTAATTAGACCAATTAGACCCAATTAGGACCTATTAGAACCCAATTAGGACCTAATTAGAACCTAATTAGACTTATTTAGACCAATTAGGATCCAATTAGGACCAATTAGACCCAATTAGACCTATTAGGACCTAATTAGACTTATTTAAACCAATTAGGACCCAATTAGGACCTATTAGACCCAATTAGGACCTATCTAGGCCTATTAGGACCAATTAGACCTTTTTAGACATATTTATACCTATTAGTCCACCTAATTAGAATTAATTAGACCAATTAGACCCAATTAGGACCTAATTAGACTTATTTAGACCAATTAGGACCTATTAGGACTAATTAGACCTAACTCTAGACCTATTAGACCCAATTAGACCTATTAGTCCACCAGTTGGTTACACTTTGATGCCTAATTAGACCTAGTTAGACCAATTAGACATAATATGAACCTATTAAGACCTAATATGACCTATTAGGACCCAATTAGACCAATTAGAACCTCTTTATGCCTATTAGGACCTATTAGGACATATTAGAACCTATTTAGACCAATTAGGACCCAATTAGGACCTATTAAGACCTATTAGGACCTATTAGACCTAGTTAGACCTAGTTAAACCTATTAGAACCTATTAGGACCTATATGTACCTAAAATGACTTAATTAGACCTAACTTCATTTGAAAGTTTTTGTTTAATAATTTTTACTTTGTATGTAGGAAATGCTCAAGAAGCGCAACCTTTTGAAGTTGGAGAAGGGTCATCACAAGCTCAACAAGCCCAACCTTTAGAAGTTTGGAGAAGGGTCATGGCAAGCTCCACAAGCACAACCTTTAGAAGATGGAGAAGGGTCATCACAAGCTCAACAAGCACAACTCTCAGAATATCAAACAAGTACACATCTCTCTCTCTCTCACTGACACTCTCTCACTGTCTCGATTTAGTCTCTTAGTGGTGAATATGCATTTTGGGTCTTTCCCCTTAAGAAGTTATTATTTTTTTTGTGTTTACATGTGTAGCCTTTGATGATGAAAAATGTTGGACAAGAGGCATCCCAATTTGAAGTAATGGACTTTAGAGAAGGGTCAACCCAAGGTCAAATAAGTATGTGTTTCTCTCATTAGTTTATAAATTATTACCTTTTACATGAGCTTGTAAATACTTATTTCATGAAGGTCCCCTTAAGATGATATATTAAGATATTTTTTTAATTTTGTTTGCAACAAAAGTGCAAACAACATATGAGAATGATAGTCTACTCCAACAGTTGAAAAGAAAAATTAATCATAAAAGCATAGATCATCTAATTGAAATGGATGTGGAAAAATTGAGAGATTATGCTAAACAACCTATAAGTATTACGAAGAGGGCATTGAATAAAAAGTCTAAGCAAATAATGAAACAATTTGAGAATCTTGGTAAACTTGAAAAAACCCAACTATTATCAATTACACTTCTTAAAGATGAGTTAAAAGAGCCATTAAATTGTTGGGTGTAGATGCAAGTTTGAAAAAGTCAAAATTGTGTAACATACAAAAAAATATTGTTGACAATGTTAAGGAAGTTTGCATTCCATTGGGAAAACAACTAGATCTACAGATAGGTCCATTTCAAGAAGAGTGATACTGACATCTATTTTAAATAAAAAGATGTCCCAAAGAAGATAAATTTCTTCACTTTCATCTCATATCAGGTACAGTAGGAAGACAATGACATGTTATTTGAAAAGAACAATCAATTTGGATGATACTACATTGGAAGGTAATTGGGCACTAATGTGTAGAGCTCCTCGGTCTAATAGGATTACTAAATAGTTAGGAACTTAGTTACGACATTTTGGACTAATCATACTTGTCCTTCACCAAATACAAGAGATGTTATCAAGAACAGGACTGGGCCTAATGAATATTTCCAGCACACAAAACATTCGTTGGACACCACACAACATGAATTGTATCTCTTATTTATAACTCAAATCCTGACATTAAGATTGGACAAATAGTGTTTGAAAGATTAAAGCCATTTTTTGTAAAGATAAATAAATCTTTTAAAACTTGTTGTTGTCGATATCATATTGAATTTGATGTCTACTATAATGATCGTGATGTAGTTGAGTGGTTCAAGATGCATTTTGTGGTGCCAAATCAGGATAACACATCATCATAATCAGATCGAGTCATACCATTCTAAGTATTCTGGGAGGTATCAAGTATAAATTTTCAACATCACTTGTTTAAGTTATAATTTATGTACGTACTTTAAATTTATTGATCATTGAAGATAACTTATGTATTATATATATATATATATATATATATATCTGTGTGTGTGTGTGTCTATATGATTTTAACTATCTTCAAATTTTACATGTGTCTCTCTATTGAAGGTGTTGATAGAAGATCAATCCATGGATGCACGAGAGTAGACAAAACAAGATCCTTGCATTCAGTTATGAGTATGGATAGTAATGTGTGGTCATTTTACACTAGAGATTACTCATGCTTTTGTTATGACTGCGGTTTTGAAAACTATGGCGAATGTATCAACCAAAAATGTGGATATGTTAGTGAATGGAATTTGGTTCCACTAGATGTTACAAACACAAATGATGAAGTTGAGGATGAAAGCTTTGATGACATTCCATTGATTTCTACTGATTATGACCATATTTTAGGTTTGATCAAATTTGGCACATGTGTGTGTACACACACACACACACACACACACATATATATAAAGGAATCATAAACTCAATTCATAAATAAAGTGTTTAATTTATATTTACAAACCTCAAATTAAAAGTTCACTTTTTGCAGGACATATTTTTGCAGTAGTAGCAGAGCTTGGAAATGTGGAAGGTGTTAGTTACTATTTATTACGTTGCAACAAGGAGAGGATGAAGCTAAAAAATAATGAAACAAGCGATGAAATTATGTTTCCCATAGGTTAGTATTGTATTTAAGTTTCACCTATTAAACCTGAGTGAGGTCCAACTTGCGATGAAATTATATGTTTGTTTATATGGTTAATTTCACATCTATATATAACATTGTTGAATTTGTCTATGCAAGTTCAGTTGTTGTGCAAGGAATATATTTGAAGCAAATCAAAATACTTAAACATGGGATTTATTTTACTGATTATCAACCTAACAACAAGGTTTATCAATATATTCATCTTGTAATTGTCACTATCCTAACTCTTCATCCAATGAGAAGACGTGGAATTCGTAAGTGGAGACTTGATACTGATGACCATGAGAGAATATTAAATGTTATTTTAGAGAGAGAGAGAGAGAGAGAGATGAACCACTTGATGTGGACTAAATCATGCATGAAATATGATTTGTACAAAAAAATTCACGGGCAAGACCGGAGGTTTTCTTAGCTCCATTCTTTCCTACCGATGCCCATAGTGAATGGAACAATTTTCAAAAATTTATAATATATCTAAAAAATGTCTTAGTTGGATATGATTTATTACTTATCTACTTGAATAGGAATGTGTATTGAATGCATGTTGCAATTTACTTTATTAAATCAAATCTCTAAGTTAACTAATTCTAGGTCATGTGGATACAAGTACTCTAACTTTGGAATATGAATGTGTAC